>JAODAL010027542.1:0-54766 GCA_025379985.1 Phyllomedusa bahiana
AACCAAACAACCCCAGTCTACTCGCACACATCTCACCCGGGCTCTATTTCTGTAATCTGATTTGCTGCCGCCAAAATTACAGGAAGCGCCGAAAAAGGCGCGATCTTAAATGATGATGCTCAGATTTTAACCTTAATTATCGCATCATCTGGAAATTTCGATCACCATAAAAACCTTGCCTATTTCAACTTTGTTAGATAAAAATCGCTCAACACTACTCATTATGATTATGTTTAATAACTAATGCAAACAAACCTGTCTAACTGATCCATTAACTGATATGCCACAATAGTAGTAAATAGCTTGGCTGTCCAGCAACAGGGAGGAAGAAAAAAAAATTCACTTTCTGAAAAAAGATAAAAGTCCATCAAGTTTAACCAATAATAAAGACCTTTAAATGGCACTAACATATACGTATTCAATATAGAGGGAACACATACAAAATCATACCCGATACCCTCAAAAACTTACCAACAATCCAAAAAATGAAACTGAGGACCCTGTTCACAAGAGCTTGCAATCTATGAGGGAGTAGGAGTGACATTAAAGAGCTTGGCTCTTGCATTTGTCTAGGCGTCTTTTATAAAGAGGAAAAATAAATAAAAATGTAGTAAGTTTAAAAGATCATTCCATACACTACTTCCATAAAACAGACCCCTGGATGTGCATTGAACAAAATGGAAGCCAATCATTTGAGGATTTTGCGTAAATTGAACCCATCTATGGGCAACATGGTATCGAGAAGGAGAAGCTAAGGAGACTGACGTACACACTTGTTGGACAAGATTCAGTAGAATTAATAATTTATTAATTTAAATCTCTTCTTATTCAGGATGTAGGTGTCCATTGGATAGCTCTATCTCTGTCCACACTAAGTCAGTGGCGTGGCTACAGGAGACACAATGTTCACACTTGCAACAGGCCCTCCTTGCCACACAGCTAGATTGCTGGGTCACATAGACTCAGCGTGCGCAGTCGCCGCTTGCACAATACAGGCAGTGGCTGAGGCCTAGTAGATGATGAAAGTGGCATCCTGGAGCGGGCTGTGTGATGAATTTAAACCAGCTGATCTGGTTTCAAAGACAAGCGTTCAGTGGGAGAACAGGAGAGAGATGAGTATTATTGTTTGATATTTTTAAAACACCTGACTACTGGGAGGGGGGTACTTATATACACCTACCTAACCACTGAGGAACCCTAATATACACCTACCTAGCTGGGGAGCAGACCCTATATAAACCTAGCTACTGGGGGGGAGACCCTATATACACCTACCTAAATACAGGGGAATAGTATATACATACCAACTGGGAGATCTATGTACCTACTTACCTTTGGGTGCCCTATATACTTACCTATTGTGGGTCCTACATTACCAACTGCCTACTGGGGAGGCAATATGCCTACCTTCTTATTTGCTTATATTGGGGCCCTGCATACCTATTTACTAGAGGGGGGCCTATAAATCTGCAAACTAGAAATGGCCCTTTATATCTACCTACTAGGGAGCCCTATGTACCTACCTATTGGGTGGTCCTTAATACCTACCTATTGGGGGCCCAAATGCCTACTTATCTACTGGGGAGACCTATGTACCTACTTAAAGGGGGGGGGGAGGCTTTATGCATACCTAGTGGGGCCAATGTACCTACTTACTGGGTGAGCCTTGTTTACATACCTACTGGGGGACCCTATGTATGGACACTCCTTTTAGGTAGGTTATACTATAAAAATAAGTCAGATTAGTAGGCGGAACCTTCCTATTAAGTAGGTAACATTCCCCTTTAGTATAGGGTTCTTTTCAGCTACCTACAGGGAGCCCCGATATACTTACCTACTGAGGGGAACCCTATACTGAAGAGGGACTTTACCTACCCAATAGGAAGAGTCTGCCACGTATATGAATAATTTTTAGGGTCTAACCTACCTTAAAGGAGCATCTACCTAACTGCCGGCTTTATTTGGAGAGAGGGCGTGTGTACTATATAGGATGTGTTCCTACCTACTGGTGGCACAAATGAGGGCCCTATAGTTGACTGGGGGAACTTTTACTTTTTGGAGTCTAACATGTTTGTATGGTAAATTCTGCAGGGACGAGTTGTGGCCAGGAGAAGACAGCATGGCGGTCTGGACCGGATGAAGAAAAGACATCATAAAAGACATCATAAAAGACGTCACCTGTGAGTCCCTAAATGTAACTGCACTGTAATCATTTATGTGTGCAGAGGCTGTATACACTGGAACCTACCACTATATGATTACTGTATGGAGATAATATACAGTCTGCAGAACCTGTATACACTGGTATCTACCACTATATGTGTCACATCAAGGGAAGTTCAGTGAGCCCTGACTGGAACCCAGCCCACTGTCCCTGCCTACTTGACGTGCTGCCCTAGGTGGCAGACGCCAACTGGGCGACAGACCCTGCGCTGCTAGAGTGCTGGGGCCGTTAGGAGGAAGAATAGTCAGACAGTCTGGGTCAATAACCAGAATCAGAAACACCAAGCCACAAATCGGAAACAAAGAGAAACTTTAAACAAGCTGGGGTCAAAAGCCAAGCGGGAGCGAGGTACAAGATCAGAACGTAAGACAGGGTCAGGAAACAGGCAGAGGTCTGGTACACGGATAAGCAAACAAGCAATAAGCACAGATATAGAAGGCAGCCAGGAAATATTGCAGGCGAAGCACTCATTCTACCGAGAGTTTAAATGTGATTCCCGGATACCGCCCCTGTAGCTGTTTGGAGCGACCTCCAGGTCCTCCCACTGGCTGATGCGACACACCCCGTGTCCGGAGTGGCTGGACCTCTGTCACTCATAGAGCTGCCAGCAGTATGTGAATCAGGGTGGGGTCGCAAATCAGCTGCTGCAGACTGTTGCCCCCTGCAGACCGAGCGCTGCCCAACCCTGACAATATGATTACTGTATGGAGATCATATACAGTCTGCAGAGCCTGTGTACACTAGTACCTACCACTAAATGTTGACTGTATGGTGGTAAAATACAGTCTGCAGAGCATGTGTTAACTGGTATCTACTACTATATGTTCACTGTATGGTGGTAAAATACAGTCTGCAGAGCATGTGTACACTGGTATCTACTACTGTATATTCACTGTATTTCGATAATATTAGTCTGCAGAGCCTATTTACACTGGTATACACCACTATATGGTCACTGTTTGTTGGTAGAACAGCCAGACCAAGGTAAAGGTGGAGCCAGACTTATCGTATTGTGCTACACTGCACCTGTATGTATGACCTGCAGAAGAACAGCCAGGCTAGGATAAAGGTGGAGCCAGACTTGTTGTATTGGCTCTACACTGTGGCTGTATGTATGACCTGCAGAAGAACAGCCAGACCAGGGTAAAGGTGGTGCCTGAGCCAGACTTCTTGTATTGGCTCTACACTGTGCCCTTATGTATGACCTGTAGAAGAACAGCCAGACCAGGGTAAAGGTGGTGCCTGAGCCAGACTTGTGGTATTGGCTCTACACTGCGCCTGTTTGTATGACCAGCAGAAGAACAGCCAGACCAGGGGAAAGGTGATGTCTGAGCCAGACTTGTCATATTGGCGCTACACTTTGCCTGTATGTATGACCTGCTGAAGAACAGCCAGATGAGGGAAAAGGTGGAGCTTGAGCCAGACTTAAGTTTTTGGCTATACACTGCACCTGTATGTATGACCTGCAGAAGAACAGCCAGACCAAGTTAAAGATGGTGCCTTAGCCAGACTTGTGGTATTGGCTCTACACTGCCCTGTATGTATGGCCTGCAGAAGAACAGCCAGACCAGGGTAAAGGTGGTGCCTTAGCCAGACTTGTGGTATTGCCTCTACAATGCCCTGTATGTATGACCTGCAGAAGAACAGCCAGACCAGTTAAAGGTGGTGCCTGAGCCAGACTTGTGGTATTGGCTCTACACTGCTCCTGTATGTATGACCTGCAGAAGAACAGCCAGACCAGGGTAACCACCTTTTTGATTGCCTTGGTGCTCACATTTCAGTAGAAAAAAAAATCAATATTTACTCTTCTATTGACCCCAGCTCTCTTTCAGTCACCCAGCTGTCAAATAAGAATACAAAAACCAATTTAGAATTTTTTAAAAAGGTTTTCTCACCATGCAGTTTCACAGTCACAACCACCTTTTCTTTCACTCTGGTCTCTTCAGGCTGTGGGTGGTTCCATAGCAATGATTAGCATATTTAGCTTCTTTGTAACTAGCTGAGACATTACAAAGAGCAGTGCAGGAGAGCTGATATTCAGAAAAAAAATCTACATATCCTCTGAGGAGTGAAAACAATTACTTATTTGTAAGCAAAAGCTAATCTTGTTAGAGATAATTAGTCTGCTCCAGTGAGTTCTCCTGACCATGGTGATGTCACTCCCTGCTATCTAATAAGATAGCAAAGTTATTGTCAAGTAAACATTGAAATCTGTGTGCACTTAGAGCAGATAAAATTTCACTTATCTCTTAAGTAAAGTAAAATCAAAAGACCAATGTATTTTAAAAAGTCTTCAATTACCTCTCCCTGCATGTTAAAAGCAAACTGTATTGAGAAAACCCCTTTAAGGACTGTTCCCCTAAGATATTAGGAACAACATCAATTTTAAAGAAGGAACAGTCTACCACCATTTTATAGCCCAACTCTCTAGCACAGCAACAAAATAAGACAGTGTTTTGACTTTTAATTGTATTACACCAAAGATTTAACCCCAAAACATCATGTATCCTTGTTTTGACTGTTTTATAAAAAATGATCAATGAAGATATCAGTCACTGGATGTCAAAGTCTCATTTGGGGTTTTCTGTTTTCCCATCTAAAATACAACAAAGGGTGACATAAAAGGTAAAAAAAACTTAACTCTATGGTCACAATTTGATCATGGTCTGTGGAAAACAGCTTGGATCTAGAACTGACATTGGAATGCCTTGACCTGCTTTTTCCAGGAATAAGGAACATATAATATTATGTCACTACCTACTATTTTTAATGAGTCTACCTGCAGAAAAACAGTTCTCGAAGTAGCTGCCATAAACTCAGATTTGTCTGCACTGTCATTTAGGAATCTTATCTCTTTTTTATCACAGCTACAGAAGAACAAAATTCTATAAGTAATTTTTAAATTGCATATGTACGCCGAAATAAAAAAAATGCTGTCAAAAATATCCCGTTCTGTGAAAAATTTCCCTTCAACTATTGTGTTGTTACTATTTCCTTCAAGCTGACCACTTCAAAAGCCCAGCCTGTTCACCACCACGAGGTTTAACGTCTTCTGTTACTTAAAATTAGTCCACAACAACTTGCCTATAACTAGCACCGGAATCTCAAACCGTAACATTAAAGCAGTGACAGGTTAGAAATAATACCATGCATATGTAACACTTTCTTACATAAAACTTTTTTTTTTATTTTTAAAAGGGGGCCCCTATATATTCCTACCTAACCACTAGGAGGAGGGGCCCTTATATATACCTACCTAACTACTAGGAGGAGGGGTCCTTATATACACATACCTAACTACTGAGGAGGTGCCTTATTAACGTAC
The DNA here is from genome assembly GCA_025379985.1 of Phyllomedusa bahiana. Classification (NCBI taxonomy): domain Eukaryota; kingdom Metazoa; phylum Chordata; class Amphibia; order Anura; family Hylidae; genus Phyllomedusa; species Phyllomedusa bahiana. The sequence goes on from JAODAL010027542.1 coordinate 5,550, forward strand.
CTAACACTAGGAGAGGGTCTAATAGAGACTACCTAACTACTAGGAGGAGCAGTCCTTATATACACCTACCTAACTACTAGGAGGAGGGGTCCTTATATACACCTACCTAACTACTGGGGGACCCTAATATACATCAACCTAACTACTAGGAGGAGGGGTCCTTATATACACCTACCTAACTACTAGGAGGAGGGGTCCTTATATACACCTACCTAACTATTTGGAGGAGGGGTCCTTATACACACCTACCTAACTACTGGGGGACCCTAATATACATCTACCTAACTATTAGGAGGAGGGGTCCTTTTATACACCAACTTAACTACTAGGAGGAGGGGTCCTTATATAAAACTACCTAACTACTAGGAGAAGGGGTCCTTATATGCACCTACCTAACTACTAGGAGGAGGGATCCTTATATACACCTACCTAACTACTAGGAGGAGGGGTCCTTATATACAACTACCTAACTACTAGGAGAAGGGGTCCTTATATACACCTACCTAACTACTAGGAGAGGGTCCTTATATACACCTACCTAACTACTAGGAGGAGGGGTCCTTATATACACCTACCTAACTACTAGGAGATTGGGTCCTTATATACACCTCACTACTAGGAGGAGGGGTCCTTATATGCACCTACCTAACTACTATGTGGAGGGGTCCTTATATGCACCTACCTAACTACTAGGAGGGGTCCTTATATACACCTACCTAACTACTAGGAGGAGGAGTCCTTATATACAACTACATAACTACTAGGAGGAGGGTCCTTATATACACCTACCTAACTACTAGAGGAGGGTCCTTATATACACCTACCTAACTACTAGGAGGGGTCCTTATATACACCTACCTAACTACTAGGAGGAGGGGTCCTTATATACACCTACCTAACTACTAGGAGGAGGGGTCCTTATATACACCTACCTAACTACTAGGAGGAGGGGTCCTTATATACACCTACCTAACTATTAGGAGATTGGGTCCTTATATACACCTAACTACTAGGAGGAGGGGTCCTTATATGCACCTACCTAACTACTTGGAGGAGGGGTCCTTATATACACCTACCTAACTACTGGGATGAGACCCTATAAAGACCTGTCTGACTACTATTCACACCTACCTAGCTACTGGAGGACAGACCTTATATACACCTATCTAACTACTGAGGGGCAGAGTCTATATAAACCTAACAACTGGGGGGAGACCTTATATACACCTGCCTTACTACTATAGAGGACACCCTATATGCACCTACCTAGCTAATAAGAGAGACCCTTTATACATCTACCTAACTACTGGTAGCATCAATGCAGTGACAGGTTAGAAATAATACCCTGTCATATGTAACACTTTCTTACATAAAACTGACTTTCATTTATTTGTAGACTTAATTTAATACCACAAATGTGTAGCTGAGGAAAAAGGAACTAAATACACAAACCTCAGAATTGCGTAAATCCCCAAATCACAAAAAGTAATCTTAGAAGAAGAAAAAAAAGACCTTATGGAGGAAACCTCAGGGGAACCATGGCTGAGGGATCCTTTTCTCGGACTTATGAAGCTATTGCCAACATGTAGTAGTCACATTAGCTTTCTACATGGTACCAGATACATAATTGCAAGATAACATGCAATAAAATCATGACACAGGTTGTGTAATAGAGATGCAAATAAAACAGGGCGGGCAAGAAAGAAAGGTTTCCTCTAGTTCTTTTGCTGAAAGAAAAGGAAATGAGAAATAACACAGGAAATTGCACAAACTCGTATTCTTAAAGCAGAACCACTGAGGCATAAAACGATACAACTATAAAGACAAGATTGCATAAAGACAAGATTGCATAAAACGGTACAACTATAAAGACAAGATTTCTCTAAAAGTCAGGTTTTCCTTTGCTTACTGCTCTGGGAGAGTGTTAACTAGGATGAATCACAGAGAAATTGTCTCTGGACACATTTAAAATGAGACACCAAACTCACTCGATCAGTTTGTTATAGCCAGCCAGATGAGCCTGAAGAGGAGGATCCTGAAAAGAGTGAGTAACACTGGCTTTAGTGCTGTTCTAAGATGCTGGGTGAAGGTATAGCTGGTTAGTGGATACGTGTGGATGCTGGTGATGTTAGGCCTACTGGGATGTGTAGTATGCCGGCAAGAAAGTAACCACGGAGACTCTTCAGCTTGGGGTCTTGCAGGCTTTACTGGTCTCTCTTTTTCCAGCTACCATGAAACTCTCTATCACTCTTTCAGAAGGAGGTTCTCCCAAACTTCCATCCAGTGTCGGAGTGAGGTGCCTGAGGCCCACAAGTGCTATTTCATTCTGGGGGCCCACCGGTGGAGTTGATTGTGTGGCCCACCAGTGCAGTTGATTTTGGGGTCCCACCCTCCAGCTAATGGCTCTTATATTCCGCCTCTTGCTTTTGCCACTTTTTCTCTGACTTTCTTCTTCTCCCAAAGAAGTATATGAAGTTTAAAAGAAACTGTAGATCTGCTATACTGAGGGGCCCACTGTTCCCCTGTGGAACAGAGTGAGCCTGCTCTCATCCATGACTAGACCTACACCTCCAGTTACTCTGCAGACCCAGTGGGTGCCATGCTATGTTCCCCATAAAGGGATAGGAGACTCCTTTATACTGGATCAGTAACTAACAGAACTAATTTTATAACAAGAGCTACTGAATTCAGCTGCACTCTAACATGAAAGACTCCTGTAACAGGACCTACAACCTTCCCCTGCTTCTCGATTGGTTGTAGGCCTTCCCCACACTGTGGTGCTTAAAGCACCCTTGAACTTATTAAAAGATGCTTAGTCACTACTGCTACACCTATATACAATATCTACATATATACACATATCAAACATTTTAAACATAAACACTAGAGATGGGTGAATTTCTCAAAAATTCGATTCGGTCACTCCGCCGAATTTCCCGAAAAAATTCATTTCGGTCCAAATTACTTCGGGACGAATCACGTTAAAAAACAGCTATTTCCAGGCTGCACAAAGCCTGCAGGGTGCTGTAGAACATTGTGCCATGCTTAAATATGCAGAGGGAGCTTGGTTTGGTCTTCATACAATGTTGTGTTTTAGTATGACACGCACATGACTGCCGCCGCTCCTAGAATCGCTTCCCTATAAAATTCCCTGGGCACTTAAAAGGGCAAAACTGACCAAAAAACTGAAGGGGGAATGTAGCCTGGTAAAGTCATGGAAGCGACAGCTGAAAAAAAACAAGCTGAGGGCTCAGGTGGCAACATCAGTGACAGACTGTGGAGGTGACGGCGGCAGCCATGGCAGCATGATGTCAGAGAGTGGAACAATGACATTCTGGAGGTGGCAAAAACAGGAGTAGGCCACAGAGTGGCACAATGAAACAGTGTGTAGGTCACGGCAGCAGCCACAGCAGCAGCATGAGGTCTGACAGTGGCACAATGACATTCTGGAGGTGGCAAGAACCGGAGTAGGCCACAGAGTGGCACAATGACACAGTGTGGAGGTCACGGCAGCAGCAGCAAGAGGTCAGGAAGTGGCACAATGACATTCTGGAGGTGGCAAAACAGTAGTAGGCCACAGAGTGGGACAATGACACAGTGTTGAGGTCATAGCAGCAGCAGCATGAGGTCAGACAGTGGCACAATGACATTCTGGAGGTGGCAAAAACAGGAGTAGGCCACAGAGTGGCACAATGACACAGTGTGGAGGTCACGGCAGCAGCAGCATGAGGTCAGACAGTGGAACAATGACATCCTGGAGGTGGCAAAAACTGGAGTAGGCCACAGAGTGGCACAATGAAACAGTGTGAGGTACGGCAGCAGCAAGCAGCATGAGGTCAGACAGTGGCACAATGACATCCTGAGGTGGCAAAAACTGGAGTAGGCCACAGAGTGGCAACAATGACACAAGGTGGAGGTATGGCAGCAGCAGCAGCATGAGGACCGACCGGGGCACAATGAAATTATGGAGGTGGAAAAAACAGAAGTAGGCCACAGTGTGTAACAATGACACAGTGTGGAGGTTGCAGCAGCAGCATGAGGTCAGACAGTGGAACAATGACATTCTGGAGGTGGCAAAACAGTAGTAGGCCACAGAGTGGCACAATGACACAGTGTGGAGGTAGCAGCAGCAGCATGAGGTCAGACAGTGGCACAATGACATTCTGGAGGTGGCAAAAACAGGAGTAGGCCACAGAGTGGCACAATGACACAAGGTGGAGGTCACGGCAGCAGCACCAGGAGGTCAGCCAGTGGCACAAGCACATTCAGGAGGTGGCAAAAACAGGGAGTAGGCACAGAGTGGCTACAATGACACAGTGTGGAGGTTCACTGGCCAGCAGCAGCATGAGGTCAGACAGTGGAACAATAACATCTGGAGGTGGCAAAAACTGGAGTAGGCCACAGAGTGGCACATGCACGTGTGGAGGTACGGCAGCAGCCGCATGAGGTCGACAGTGGCACAATGACATTCTGGAGGTGGAAAAACGGAGTGGCCACAGAGTGGCACATGACAAGAGTGGAGGTATGGGCAGCAGCCAAAGCAGCATGAGGTCAGACAGTGGCACAATGACATTCTGTGAGTGTAGGGCAAAAACAGAAGTGAGGCACAGAGTGGCACAATGACACAGTGTGAGGGTTAGGCAACAGCCCCAGACAAGCATGTGGTCAGACAGTGGAACAATGAATCTGAGATGTGTGGCAAAACAGGATGTAGGCGCACAGAAGTGGCAATGAAACAGTGTGTAGGTTACGCAGCAGCCATCAGCAGCAGCATTGGGTCAGACGTGGCACAATGAATTCTAGAGGTGCAAAACAGGAGTTGGCAAATCATGTCACGTGTGTCACGCAATCTCTTCCACATTCCGGACACGCTACGATCCCCCCCGCCTGAACCCCGCCTTCACACCTCCGGGCAGGACAGCTCTCATGAAGTCAGCGTGGCACAATGACATTCTGGAGGTGGTAAAAACAGGAGTAGGCCACAGAGTGGCACAATAACAGAGAGTGGAGGTGTCGGCGGCAGGAGCAACAGCATGAGGTCAGATAGTGGCACAATGACACAGTGTGGAGGGGACTGCAGCAGCAACAACAGCAGCAGCAGTATGAGGTCAGAGAGTGGCACAATGACACAGTGTGGATGTCAGGGCACCAGCAACAGCAGCAGCAGCATGAGGTCATAGAGTGGCACAATGACAGAGTGTGGAGGTGGGTGGCAATACCAGTCCCTGGTAAAGATGGTTGGTGGCAGATGGGAAAACTGTCAAGCAGTATGTGTGGCATCAGGCTGGTGGCGGCATCCAGAATAGTGGCTGAGGCAGGTAGTTTGAACCCAGACTCATTTCTCACAGTTTGGGTGAGGCGTCATGGCTGATGTAGTCCGACGCCTAAGGCATTGGTGTGTGGAAATCCTGAATGATCCACGCATGATTCATCTTGACAAAGGTCAGTCGTTCCACATTTCCCGTGGACAAGCGGGTTCTCCTTGGGGTAACGATGGCCCCCGCCGCACTGAACACCCGCTCTGATGCCACACTACTGGCCGGGCAGGACAGCTTCTCCACTGAAAACTCGTCAAGTTGCGGCCACACATCCAGTTTGGCTGCCCAGTAGTCCAGCGGATCTTCTAACTTGGATGGCAAAGTGCTGTCCAAGTAGGTCACTAACCTGGTTGCGCTTGAGGGTCCAATGCTACGAGGATCCTATGCTGCTTGATTGGCGACTGCCCTCTCACTAGTGGGGGTGATTTGGAAGTGCTCATAGTGATCCAGAATTAGTTCCTGCTGTTCGGGCTGGTACTGTCCTACCCCGCAACACCACCTTTCGCCATCTGCCGTGGAGTAGTACGTGGCCGCTGACGAATCCCCCCGTTCATGACTCAAGGAGGACGATGCGCCATAGGCATCGGCCATGACTCGGGATTTCCCTAAGTATTTGATTTTCCTCTTCAGCACTACAAGGCTCCCATTTTGGACCATAGCGAGGTCCAATGGTGAGAGCAGAAGTCATCCTCTGCGGATGCGATATTCGGCTGTCACTACCAGCAAATCAGCATGTTGCGGGCACTGCACAGTGATCTCGGGGGCTCCTGCTCCATCTCACTGTATACCAGTGCTTGCGGTATCTGCCTGTCTTCCTCATCTCCATTACTCCTCCAGCTGCTGCCCCCTCTAGTCACGGGTAGAAATCATCATTTCACCAGACAATGCTTCTGCTCAATGTCCTCCTCCTCATCAGTCACCCGTACTCATGTGGCCCAGATGTAGTCGCCAGTCTCCGTCCCTGCCCAGACAGATTTTTCAGCATCTGTTCCAGGACATGAAGTAGTGGAATGACGTTATTCAGCCCGTAGTCCTGGCGACTGACAAATAACATGGCCTCCTCGAATGGCCTCAACAAACAGCAGGTGTCACACATGAGCTGCCACTGGCTGACATCAAAGTTACACAGGGGACTACTCCTGTCCGCTTGGATCATCAAAAAATTTTAATGGCCTTTCTCTGTTCATACAGTCGGTCCAACATGTGCAGGCTGGAATTCCAACGGGTGGAAACATCGCATATCAGAGTGTGTAGGCGGAGGCCGTTCTGCCGCTGCAATTCGAGGAGGGTGTTCCTGGCTTTGTAGGAATAGATGAAGTTTATGCACAGTTACCTGGCCATTTTCAGAATCTTCTGAAGATCGGTGGAAGACTTCAGGAACCTTTTCACAACCAAATTGGACACGTGCACCATGCAGGGCGCATGGACCATCCCTCCTCAGTGCAGTGCGGTGCGGACACCATGTTCCTCCCATAGTCCGTCACCATGGTTCCGATTTGCAGTTGGCACGGAGAAAGCCACACATCGATTTCTTGCTGCATGACGCGGAGCAGTTCCTCCCCTGTGTGACTTTGTTCGCCGAGGCAAGCCAGGTGTAGAACTGAGTGACACCGCTGTGCCCTACACATGTGTTATGATGGAACAGTACTTGTGGAGGCTGAGATGGTGGTGGTGGTGGATGAGGAGGCGGACATTGGCACAGGAGCAGCAGTTTCACAACGTGGAGGAGAAAGCGGCATCTCCTGTCCAAGTTGTTGGTGTGCCTGGGCAGGAAGCACATTCACCCAGTGGGCCGTAAAGGACATGTACTGGCACTGACAGTAGTAACAGCTCCACACGTCCGCGCTGCCATGCACCTTGGAACAAACCGCTAAGCTCGAGGACTGGCCACCTTCTGTTCTACATATTTGTGAAGTGTTGGTACTGCCTTTTTGGAAAATAAATTACGGCTTGGAACTCTCCATCTCAGCTCGGCACAAGCCATTAGTTCTCTGAATGTTGCAGAGTCCACCATTTGGAAAGGGAGGGACTGCAGTACCAACAACTTGGACAGGAGCACGGTCAGCTTCTGCACCTTAGGATGGTTGGACGCATACTGTTGTCTCTTTGCAATCGCCTCGCTGAACGACTGCTGGCGCCATAAGTAGCGAGGAGCAGGAGCATCTGGATCGGGAGATGATGTCGAAGAGAAACAGCTCCCTTCTGCAGAGGTGGTGGAGCCTTGACTGGCTGAAATGGCATGCGTGCCACTGGGCGCTGCTGCGGCGGCAGGATAGACCACCATTTCTGAGCCACGTTTCTCCCAGGCCACCGGATGGTGACGCTGCATGTGTTGACGCAGGGCCGTGGTGCCAACATTAGCTCCCTTGCCACGCTTCACTTTCTGCCCAAAGATTCTACATATATCCATATTCGGCTCCTCCTGTGTCTTAGCAAAGAACTGCCACACCGCCGAGTATCGGATTTTACTGCCAACACTCCGCACTGAGTGACTACTGCCGCCGCTGCCTCGCTGAGCCCCTGTGCCGCTACTTTCTTGGACCTGCGAAGCGGGTTTTCTACCCCGTGGCTGTTTGGCTCCTGACCTCACACTGCTGCTACCCTGCTGACTCACGGCCACACGACCCACTTGCTGGTTGCGCCGCTGCCTGACGCGCAGGCTGACGCCATCTTCTCCTGACGATGATGAAGCCCTTGCTTCACCCTGCTCCCAAGTGCGGTTGGCTACATCATCATCGATTTGTGTTTAATCGTCACTGCTGTCCTCATCACCGGTCTTGGTATGCAGAGGCTGACCTCTCACAACATGACCTCCCATGCCACTCTCCACATCTATACTTTGCCGCCTACTGCAAGAAGCTGGAGATATTGGCCCCATTTCTTCGCTGCCAAGTAGCTGCTGACTGCCCTCCTCAAATTGTTCATTCTCGCTGTATAGTGGCGCTGAGCCCATACCACATAGTAGATCTCTGGCTGAGCGAACCGGATGGGACAGAGGCGGGTTGAGGACAGGTGAGGGCCGCTGACCTGCTCCTCGGCCATGTCAACTAAGGGTTGTGTATGACGTTCCCACCGACTCTTGGCTGGAGTTGTCAGATGTTATCTGGGAAGAAGTGGATGACCTAGTCAACCAATCAAGAACCATTGAGTTGCTGAACAACACACGGCCGCTAGATGACACCGGCAGTTCTGGCATCACCGACTGACCCCTGCTGTGATGTCCCCTTGCTGTGCTGCGACCTGGGCTTGCTCCAGGAATGTTTGTGCCACTGCCACTCGCATGTGAAGTGCCTGCCACCTCTCTGTCTGACATACTGTTTGTTCTAAAATGTACAGGCTCTGTTTAATGAAGATGTCTGTATATGATAAATACACACCCTGTATTTGACTCCAAATGAACCCACTAAAAAGCTTGGGTAACCCTTGGATATAAATTGCACTCCACAAATGGCCAGGAAAAATTTACTTGTATGTGCCGTTAAAAAACACTGTGTATTTTACTGAATATAAAAGCACAAACAGGCTTAATTAACCTTCGGATATGAATTATGCTACAGAATTTCTTCTTTGGCGGTGAAAAACAACGTTTCTTTTACTGAGTACAACTGCAGAAAAATACTTAGTTAACCCTTGGATGTAAATTGCGCAAAAGAAATGTGCTGCCAACAATTACCAGCTTTGTAGCGTGTTAAAACGCCGTTTATTTTATGGAACACAACAACAGAAAAACTCGTAATTACCGTATATATTCGAGTATAAGCCGACCCGAGTATAAGCCGAGGCACTTACTTTTGCCACAAAAACCGGGAAAGCTTATTGACTCGAGTATAAGCCTAGGGTGGAAAACACAGCGGCTACTGGTGAATTTTAAAAATAAAAATAGATACCAATAACAGTTACATAGGCAGTTTAATGTCCCCCATAGGCAGATCTCGGCAGGTTAATGTCCCACATAGGCAGATATGGGCTGGTATAATCAGTTTATTTCCCCCATAGGCAGATATAGGCTGGTATAGGCAGTTTAAGGTCCCCCATAGGCAGATATCGGCAGGTATAGGCAGTTTAATGTCCCCCATAGGCAAGTATAGGCAGGTATAGGCAGTTTAATGTATACGAAGTAGAATATCCAGCACGCAAGTTGATTGGCCATAAAACGTATCAAAATTTATTAGAAGACATGTTTAAAAAGATTTTTTCAAAAGTCACTCACCAGTCTGGACAGTACAGTGGTCAATCACCAACATGCATAGTGGAGCACATTATACGCTAACGCGTTTCGGGCTTAACACATATGGGCCCTTACTCATAGCGATGTCAATTGCTGAATGAATAGTTATATTTATACAGAAAGGAGAATTGCTAATTAATCAACCCATGTGAAACAAATATACAAACAGTTCTCAATCTTACCTGAGTCTCCATTGCAGAGCTGTGCAAACGCCAGATCGGCGTGCTGCATGTACCGGAAACAAGACTAGTTCCGGTCATGCGCATTGCCTAAAGGGAACAAAACTGGCAAAAGAAAGCCTGGCAGGCCGGCGCATGCGCATAGCCGCCACCGCCAGAAAAGTACACTGCGCGGAAACTACAAGTCTGCCGAAGATGTACAATGCTGAAACGAACACAGGTCTGCACTGGGGATCACGAAACATAAACAAAAATACATCATAATTAAGACCATTAACATAATTCCTAGTAAGTACAACTGCATAAAAATACTTAGTTAACCCTTGGATGTAAATTGCACAAAAGAAATGTGCTGCCAACAATTACCAGCTTTGTAGCGTGTTAAAACGGCGTGTATTTTACGGAACACAACAACAGAAAAACTTCTAATTAACCTTCGGATATGAATTATGCTACAGCCAAAATTTCTTCTTTGGCGTTGAAAACACTGTTTCTTTTAGTGACCACAATAGAATGCTTAATTAACCCCTGGATCTAAATTGCGCAAAAGAAATGAGCAACCAAAAATTAAGTGGTATTTGGATTGTAAAAACACTGTTTATTTAACTGAATACAACAGCAACAGGCTTAGATAACCCTTGGATATTCAATGTGCTCCAGAACTGACCATATAGCATTAAAATGTATATGCAGCTGAATTGGATGCACACTGAACTTTAATTCCAATACCCCACAAAATCAGAATTAGAACGTAAGAGAAGCAGTCTTTGAGACAAGCTGTGACACCCCCCCAAAAATCGCTGTGTAAAAGTGAGTTCGTTAGTATGAGATATCATAAGCAGCAGTGGCAGCACCTTCCTTACTCAGTACAGTGAGAGCGGTATGAGCTCCCAGCGTCGCGCCCGGATTTATATAGTGCGATGATGTCACAGAATCCCGCCGGTCTCTGATTGGCTTAATCTCTGCACATGTCATTTAGGCTACGCCTTTCTTCCTCCCAGACTTCTTTGCCCCATGTAACGCCATGTGCTCGCAGCCATTTTATCAATCAAAAGCACGCTTCGTTCCCGCAAATCACCCCAAACTTCGACTTCGTTCAGAATCGAAGTTTTCCTGAAATTCTAAACAAATTCCACTTCGTTAGAATCAATTCGCCCATCTCTAGTTATGAGTAAAGATAGGTCACAAGTCCTCATACCTAGAAAAAAAGCTAAACAGAGTAGAATCCTCTTTACTAGAATTTACTATCCACACAGCACTTTAAGTTTATTATTAAAAAACATTGTTGATTACTGGCTAGTGATCCCAATTTTGGAATCCTATTTTCAAGATGATCCCCAGTTTATTTATAAAAACTATACTATAGTGAATTCCTGAGTGACATTGGATATCAAACCACGTCTTAAGAATAGACAGGAATTTATGGCTACAACGAAAACTGGTACTTATTCATGCCTTAGTTCTCAGAACTGCCATTCAATTATTATTGCTTTCATCCATCACCCGTCCAAAGGAATACAATTAATGCTGAGAGGCTTTTTATGTGTAATACCAAAAATTCAATCTATTCGTTGAAAAGCTCATGCGGAATGGGCCATGTAGGCCAAACTGCACAAAGTATAAAAAACTTTTTGAATGAACATCGGTCAGCGATATGTACTTTTAAAAAGAAGAAAGAGGATAGCGATCTTATTAGATTGGATAGTGTTGACCCATCTAAGGTAAATATGGAGAGAGTACCATCGCACGACATTTCTTTGAAGCATGCCATGGAGTATCACAACTCTAGTGGTGTGTCTTAGAAGAAGTGCTTGACATTGAGGGTGTATCACTGGAGACACATCTGCTCCGCAGAGAGGCAACCTGCATCTTCAGGTTAAATCCATCAGCCCCTATAGGTCTGAATGAAGTGTTCAATCTGAAGGATTTTCTGTATTTGTTTTAATGCAACTTTATTTTTACATTTTGTAATTATGATTGTTGCAATTTGTAACTGACTAGTATGATAATAATGGGAAAATTAGCTGCTACAAGCTACAGATCTCCTCTAGAGCAATGATGGTTTGGGGCTGTTGCTGGGCAATACGGACTTTCAACTCCCTGCAATGGTTTTCTATGGGGTTGAGATCTGGAGACTGGCTATTCCAATCCAAGACCTTGAAATACTTCTTACGAAGCCACTCCTTTGTTGCCCTGACAGTGTGCTTGGGATCATTGTCATGCTGAAAGACCCAGCCACGTTTCATCTTCAATGCTGATGGAAGTAGATTTGCACTCAAAATCTCATGATACATGGCCCCATTCATTCTTTTATGTACACGGATCAGTCATCCTGGTCCCTTTGCAGGGAAACAGCCCCAAAGCATGATGTTGCCGCCTCCATGCTTCACAGTAGGTTTAGTGTTCTTTGGATGTAACTCAGCATTCTTTCTCCTCCAAACACGATGAGTTGTGTTTCTATCAAACAGTTCTACTTTGGTTTCATCTGACCATATAACATTCTCCCAATACTCTTCTGGATCATCCAAATGCTCTCTAGCAAACTTCAGACGGACCCGGACTAGTACTGGCTTAAGCAGGGGGACATGAGTGGCACTGCAGGATCTGAGTCCTTGACGGCGTAGTGTGTTACTGATGGTAACCTTTGTTATGTAGGTCCCAGCTCTCTGCAGGTCATTCACTAGGTCCCCTGTGTGGCTCTGGGATTTTTGCTCACTGTTCTTGTGATCACTTTGACCCCACGGGGTGATATCTTGTGTGAAGCCCCAGATGGAGGGAGATTATCAGTGGTCTTGTATGGCTTTCATTTTCTAATTATTGCTCCAACAGTTGATTTCTTCACAACAAGCTGCTTGCCTATTGCAGATTTAGTCTTCCCAGCCTGGTGCAGGGCTATAGTTTTGTTTCTGGTGTCCTTCAACAGCTCTTTGGTCTTCACCATAGTGAAGTTTGGAGTGTAACTGTTTTGTAGATTGTAAGCCCTCGCGGGCAGGGTCCTCTTTCCTCTCTGTTTCAGTTACTAGTCATTTTTGTCACCATTGTATTTGTTCAATATTTGTTAAGTATGTAATTCCCCTTAAATGTACAGCGCCCTGGAGTTAATGGTGCTCTAAAATAAATAATAATAATAATAATAATAATAATAATAATAATAACTGTTTGAGGTAGTGGACAGGTGTCTTTTATACTGAGAACAAGTTCAAACAGATGCCATTACTACAAGTAATGAGTAGAGGACAGAGGAACCTCTTAAAGAAGAAGTTGCAGGTCTGTGAGAGCCAGAAACCTTACTTTTTTGTAGGTGACCAAATACTTATTTTCCACCCTAATTTGCAAATAAATTCTTTCCAAATCAGACAATGTGATTTTCTGGATTTGTTTTCTCATTTTGTCTCTCATAGTTGAGGTCTACCTATGATGTCAATTAAAGGCCTCTCTCATCTTTTTAAGTGGGAGAACTTGCACAATTGGGGGCTAACTAAATACTTTTTTCCCCACTATATATACCTTTAATGTGATTTACATGTACAGATAAGAAGGGGTTTGTTCATAGTAGTATGTCAATATTCCTCTGTTATTGCTTTATCATTGTGTAATTTGCAAAGGGTTACTGGCTTTGGGGTCTACTAGCAGCCAATCAGAGAGCTGACGGAGAGGAGCTAGGATTTACATAGAAATGTTACCAAAAAGACAAATAAATAATTCCTGGATTAACCAAATATTAACAATAAATCCAAATATAATCTGTGAGATTCCGCTGACGAAGCCACGTGAGAATCGAGAATCCTATCTGACATTTTACACTTGGGTCAGGGGTGTAGTTATAGGGGGTGCAGAGGTAGCAGTCGCAACCGGGCTCTGCAGCCTGAGGAGGCCCAAAAACCTGCCACATAAGGAGGTACCAGCATTGTAAATGGCACCTGATAGCTGGGGGGCCCATTTCACTTTTAGTTCTAGGGCCCTGGAGCTTCAAGTTACACTTTTGACTTGGATAACTGGTTGTCATTTGCTTTACTTTATGTTTATATTGTACACTTACTCATGGTATCATAGTTGATTCATCTATGTTTTTTTGTTTTTCTTTATTGGAGCACTTTATGTTCTCTTTAGTGCAGATATTGAATCACGTATATATTGTATTTGTTTTACGGTGGTGCACTGTTTTGAGTCACTGGCACTTTGCCTTAACATACATTAAAAAAAAAAGTTATACAACTTTTTTTGGCTGTTTCTGACAACATGTAATTCCTAGATCACAGGTGTCAAACTGCGGCCCTCCAGCTGTTGGGAAACTACAACTCCCATCATGCGTTTGTTTAATCTATAACCGTGGGTATCATGGGAGTTGTAGTTTCCCAACAGCTGGAGGGCCGCAGTTTGACACCCCTGTCCTAGATGTATCAATCTGATATTATGCTGTATATCATATTTTTGTGATATACTTTTTATGCATTAATCATGATTTAATCTTCCCTTGTGTATATGTATACCTCTCCAAATTGTAATGTACTTTTGTCTGTTACTTTTTGAGATAAATGAATCATAAAAATTATTTAATGTTTTATATTTTTTGATATCCTGTGTGATTATATTTGGATTTATTGTTTACATAGAAATTCCATACAATCATTATTGTCGCATCAAATCCTAGACAAATATCAAAGATAAAATAAAAGTTGCAGAAACAAAGAATAAAATTCACTATTTAAAAGGTGCCAATTTTTCACAAAAAAAGAAAAGCACCTATATGGTGCTCTCCCCAAGGAGAGATACAGAGATACTCCCTTTTCTGACAAGAAAAGAAAAGACTACAACAACTTATGCTACTTCTTTTGTTTTAACAGGTATAAGCAGAAATACCAAGGACAATGGCAAACCATCGACATTTCAAAAATGAAGATTCAGCATGCTCGTCCAGTTCTAGTTCTTTCTCCGTAGCTGAGCTCGCTGACCATGACACGTACCATGCTTTCAACAGCTTCAGTGCAGCAGACATGACCTGGGTGCGTCAGCTTATCCGCAGATTGGAGGATACATTTCCGAGAATTAAACTTTGCACTCACGATCGGAACTTTACTGCAGGCAAGACAATCATAGAAAACATGACTGAGTGCATTCAGAAAAGTCAAAAAATTTTAATGTTGCTGAGCCCAGATTTTGTGCGCAGTCGGTGGTGCCTCTTTGAAGCCAATCTCTCTATGCTCCAGGACTGTATGTCACATAAGGCCATTGTTCCCGTCATGCGGAAGCAATGCTCTATGCCTTTTTATCTCAGCCATTTAACCTACTTAGTAGATGTGGTTTAGCAATTCTTCTAATAACTGTGCAACAGACTGCTGTCGAATAATGCTAAAGAAACAGAAGACGTCCTGGTCCATTTCCAATCATCTATTCTATATGGTGGAAAGCATCTGCTATCTCTGTCAGCAGTGAATGAAAATGACCAAGAAGCTGGCAAGGGAGCTTTCTCTGACACTTGTGTGCCGGACTCTCTCAAAGCAGTTGTGAAGGACCCTGAAATATACAAAGAAGCTATTCGACTGATAAACGATACTCCAACTGATATCTTAAACTATTTCTGGACTAACAACTTTACAAAAGCTTACCTGTGTTTAGTAACATTTCTTTCTGTGCTTTCTTTCATAATGGCATGCATTTCTGCAACTTGGTGGCAATTTATTCACTTTCCATCATGTGTTCTTATAGTGCTTTTTGTAGGGTATAAAATAGATTATTTGGAAAAGCATAGATCTGAAAAGATTGTCCGGAAGATGAGCAGAAAAACTGGTGAAGCAAATCTACTTTTATCAGAAACTTCTCTCCTTGCTGGTTGTGCTTCCAAGTCCAGTTTGGTCTTTATTTTTGTATCTTTAAAACAATGTAAAGATATGTTCTATACAGCCTTTGGTGGTGATACTGAACTGGTAAAATGTATGTGGGAAAGAGCCATGATAAAATACTCATCTGATTATGCTAACTGTATGGCCAAGAAGCACTTCCCTTCCAGTTACCCCCAGCCTCCTGGGTATTTAGTAAATGGTATCTGTTTCTGCCAGTATGCGGCAATGCAGATAGATCAAGGCGACTGGCCATAACATCATTCTCCAGCTCAATGGCTGAACAATCAACTATTCCCAGCAGGAGACAATAAAATTCCACAGTACTATCTGGGAGAAATATAAGAGGTGCAGATAACTAATGAACAGTTGCTCACACACCCATTTGCTAGGGGGGCACCTACCTAGTAAAAAGCCACCTTACAACAGAAAAGCCACATTACAACACAAGTGAGATTGCACAAATGCAAAAATACTGATAAACAACCACTCACACGCCTACTAATCGTGAGGGGGTTATTGCTAGTACAATAATCACACATAGATAAGGCTTATATAGGGGCCAGTTATATGGTTACATGTGGTGCACCATGCTGGCTTACAACCAATTGATGATGCCCTTACTATCCATGAGGGGAGTTATTGCTTGTATTAGAATTGCATATAGATTAAGCTCATAAATGGTGTCAATTACAAGTTACGTGTGGTAAACCGTAATCTGTTGCATTGTGGCTTTTCGGCATACTGGTGTAAACTGGTATTTATTCAATGTGCAGTCTTTTACTAAACAATTGCCCCCCTGGTGGATGGGTGTATCAACAACTGCTAATTAGTAAGCTGCACCTACTAAATTTTTCCCATGTAGCACTGGGGCTTATATTGCTTCCTACAGGGAATAGCTAATTATCCAGCCATTGAGTTGTAAGTATGGCCTTGTATCTGTATATAGGGCTTGGTGATATGGTCTAAAAAACAAAATGTTGATTCTCAATATGAATCTCAATTTTACTATTTGTTCTATTAATTAATGAGACTTACTGAACTGGTAAAATGTATGGGAAATGGCCATGATCAAATATATATTTGATTATGCTAACTGTATGACCAAGAAACACCCAGCCTCCAAGGCATTTAGTAAATGGCAACTGTATCGGCCAATATGTGTCCATGCAAATAAATAAAGGCAGCTGTCCAGAAAATCTCCTTTCACTTCTTTAAATATGTTTTATAATACCATATATTGGGTTTGGTGATATGGCCTAAACAAAATTTTGATTCTTATTATTAACCTAGATTTTTCTTGATTTTTTTCTTTTTTTGGCCACTTGGATCCCAAGTTCATATGATTCTTCCATAATTTAACATCCACTAAATGTATATCCACTTAGTTGTTTACTAAGGTAAATTACATAATATTAGGGCTGGAAAAAATACTTACCTAAGAATTCACCGACGTTGCCACTCCAGAGCTCTGTAGCAATCCTTAACCTCTCTTAACTTCCAGATTCTCATGCCAACACAAAGGAGAGCATCATGCTCCATTCACATACAGTGGAGCGCTAGCCTCTCCAGTGTGTCAGGAAGTCAAGATGAACCAGTTGCTGGAGAGTTCCGAAGCATTAATAGCGGGAAAAAGATAGGTGAGTATCCATTTTTTAGGGTTTTTATTGCCCATCCTGTCCCCAATGCCCTGTATTCTTTTTTGAAAGTGGACAATACCTTTAAAGACCAGGCTTATTTTGGATCTTTAAAGTGGTTCTCTATGATCTTTTTATTTGTCATAGGGCTCACAAATGTATTATATAAATCTTTGTAATTCACACTTAATAAAAAAGTATTTACTTGTCATGCTGTACAGAACAAGGCAAAAAGCACTATTCTCTCCTCCCCCCTACCTCCTGCAAATCATTTGACGTTCATTGATCACATGGCCTTATTGAACATTATGTTTTCACTCAGTGGGTGTGCTTTGAGGCCAGACCCAACTCAGGAACACCTTCTCCGTAGTGAATAGAAGTAATTACATAAAAATAATTACAGGGGAGAGGGAACTGCTTGCTTAAATTTGAACCCGGCTTGCAGAACTTAGTAATGGGAACAGAGTACAGGAGTTCAGAGCTGGGGGGTTGTGTACTGCTGCCATGAAAATGATGACTGCAGCACTGTACAGTTTACACAGTGACTCATAAATGCTAATTATCATCGTTATCATCACAGCAAATACAGAGCTGGGAGATTACACACTTATGGCAGCACAATATATAGCAGTGATAACTGTGGAGGGAAGTTCTCAATTGCAATGCATTCTAGGACTTGTAGGAAAGAGCTGCTGGAGAACTGCAGACAATCCCATAAGAAGGAAGTTTCTCTGCAAAAAGTGAATCTTATGATAGATGAATAATGACGCAAAAGAAAAGAAACATATGAAGGTAGTGGAAAATCTTTACTTTTCCATATAAATTCTGTTTATAGTGCTCTATGAAATCTTTAAACTCTTTTTTAGTTTCTTTTTTATGGTGTGAACTGTGAGGTATAAATGACATGTTAACTTTTTTCAGCAGTTTAGTATAATTCAGGAGATACAAAATTCATACAGTCCTTAGAATATTTACCACCTTTAAAAGCATACATATTTTTCTTTTAAATTTGCCCTGCAATTTTTACTCCTAAGGCTAGGTTCACACGACTTAACTGCGGGACGTAATTACGCCCCGCAATTACGCCGTGTGGCCGGGGGCAGGGCGGGAGCGGGGGAGGGAGCGGGGGGCCGGCACTTCGCCGGCCCATAGACTTGCATTACCAGCGGCGCGTATACGCCGCTGGTAATTCACATGTCACTTATCTCCCTCCTCGGCGTATTCGCCGAGCAGGGAGAGGAGACGTAATCCATAGTTCTCTATGAGAACTGTGGATTACCGTAATGACTGGGACGTTTTCAGCCTGTAATTTGCGCACTCCGGTGCGTAATTACGGACTGAAATATGTCCAGGTTTAAGCCGTGTGAACATGTCCTTAAACCTTAATTTTTTGGGGGGGTTGTGGTCTAGTGGAGTGCAGGTAGTCACCATTTCAAGGCAACAAAAAAAAAAAATTGGCAAGTCTGGTATTGGGCATTTTTTACTTACGCCGCTCACTTTGTGGGATAAATAATGTTACATTTTAATAGACCTGACTTCTGCAGAAACAATATCAATTGTGTTCAACTTTTTATATAAAGTGGGAAAAGGTAGTATTTTCAACTTTAAATATGTACAGTTCCCCTAGAACCGTTCCTCATTTTTAAATGTAACATCCACAAATTCAAACATATTTTATTGATATGTTATGTGATAGAGCAACACAAAGTAGCATGTATCTGTGAAGTGTAAAGAAAATGATACTCGCTTCTCCAAATTTTTGCAAAATAAAAAACTGAGAAGTGTGGCATGCATATGTATTCAGACCCCCTGGGTCAATAATTTGTAAGACTACCATTAACTGTAATGACAGCTACAGTCTGTTGGGGTCTCTACCAGCTTTGCATATATAGAGGCGGGAATTTTTGCCCATTCTTCTTTGCAAAATCACTCTAGCTCAGTCAGATTTGTTGGTGAACATTTGTGAGCAGCAATTTGTAAATCCTGCCACAGATTATCAATGGGATTTAGATTAGGACTGTGACTAGTCCATACTAACACATGAATATGCTTTGATGTAAACCCTTCCACTGTTGCTTTGGCTGAATGTATAGAGTTGATTTCCTGCTGGAAGGGGAACCTATGTCCCAGTCTCAAGCTTTTGGCAGACTCTAACAAGTTTTCCTCCAGTATTTATCTCCATCCATCTTCCCATCAACTCTGAGCAGTTTTCCAGTCCCTGCTGAAGCAAAGCCTCCCCCAGCAAGATTCTACTGATACTATGCTGGATGTGGATGTTGTGTCCAGGGAGATGTGCAGGGTTGGCTTTCCTCCAAACACAGGATTTGATATGTAGGCCAAAAAAATCAATTTAGGTCTCCTCTGGCCAGAGCCCCGTCTTCCACGTGCTTGCTGTGTTGCCAATGCAGATTTTTGCAAACTGCAAATGGAAACTCTTGTGGCTTGCTTTCTAAAGGGGCTTTATTCTTGCCTCTCTTCCATAAAGGACAGATTTGTGGAGTACTAGACTAATAGTTACCCTGTGGACAGATTCTGTTATCTGAGCTGTGGATCTTTGAAGCATCTCCAAAGTGACCTTGGGCCTCTTGGCTGTCTATTTAATTTGTGTTCTTGTCTGGGCTGTCAGTTTAGGTGGACGGCCATGTCTTAGTTAGCAGTTGTGCCATGCACTTTCCATTTACGGATGATGTATTAAACAATTAAAAAAAAAAAGAGTTTTCAGCTCACCCGAGAAGTAGGGCACATGAAGATGGCAAGACTCCTGCAAAAGTGACAGAAAAAAATAGGTTTATTCTCCAGCATCCTCAAGGTTAAGCTCCTTTGTTGTAGATATTAAACTATGACACAACAGGAAAACAGAAACATGAAACAAAAATGGCAGATCACTGACGCGTTTCAGGTGCTAAGCCCCGTTTATCATAGCTTAGTCCTCTGCTAAAACAGGTTAAAAATGGTGTATGGAAACCAATCACTGGTCCCGCAGACAATCACAGAATTAACTATGTAACAACATCACATGAGAAAGTAATAACCATTTACCTACTAGAATCAGAGCGATATTAAGTAAACATAGAAAGAGTATAGATAATTTAGTAGTGTAACATTAAATCTGAGCAAACCAAATGTAACATATGTTTTTAGGATGAAGATCCAAAAAGCTTCACAGCTCTGTAACTTACGGAGATGATTCCCTCCACGAACAGGTGTCACTACTTTCTCTATACCATGGATGCCAAGTGACAATGTATCGCAAGAGTGGCACTGACAAAATGAGAGGAGACTGCCAAGATCTGACAGAGAGAATTACATTGTAACGGCAAATCCTCACTTTGAGCAGACAAGAGGTATTGCCGACACATTGAAAACGATAGAGAGAACAGGAAATCAAATTACCAACATAGCTGGAATTTCAGTTAATGTAGCGTCCTCTGTTGTAAGTGATATTAGTTGTCACTGAACAGAAATGGTGTGATGCAGTCATAAATCTACAGCAGATGCATTTGGTGCTGCCACGTTAAGCCACGTAGGTTTACTGACATTAAAGGAAGGCAGTAAAGAGGGGGATAAAATATTCCCCCATTTGGGAGTCTTTTTTGAGATGCATTTATAACTCTGCTACAGAACACGGTGATATATAGAGTCATTGAACAAAACAGGTAAGTGTTTATGGAAAATGTTGGAAATTTCTTTGAACTCAGTGGAAAAGGTAATGGAAAATACAAGTGGCTGTTGTTTGGGAAAACGAGTTTTAGGTTTTAACAGGTTATTCCTAAAGAAATGTAAAGCTTTTTTAATAGCAGCATTGAGCATCCAGTCTGAAAAGCGTGTTGTCTAAGAGGTTGTGTAAGCTTTTTCGATTCCGTACAAAAGGTAAGATTACAAGAACAATTTCTTTTCAATCTAATTTGCTCGCCTTAGGGAATTGATGTTTTTGTGTGAAGAGGGTGACAAGACCTAGCATGTAATGTCATATTTCCAGAAGTATCTTTGCGATAGGTCTGTGTGATGATAGAGGCAGACGCGGCATCGCCCCGCAGCGTCAAATCCCAAAAATTAATTTGATCACAATGATGGGAAAAAGTAAAGGAAAGGCCAAAAAAATTGTTATTAAAATAAGTCTGAATTTCTGGCAGGATCACTACACCCGACCTCCAGATGATTAGGAGGTGGTCTATATAGCGATCGCACCAGAATATGAATTGAAATGGTTAAAAATATAATGTTCTTCCCACCAAGCCATACAAATTATAGCCAGAGAGGGTGAAAATTTGGCCTCCATTGCCGCTTCAGAAATCTATAAATAAAGTGTGGACTCAAACATGAAAAAATTGTGTCAGAAGGTAATGAACACTTTGAATCAAAAAACATATAAAAGATTCAGTATATTGACTGCAATTATCACAGAACCAAACGAGCAGTGAGGGCCAGATCATGGGGAATTGAAGTATAGAGTGATGCCATGTTTGCAGAAATCCATATAAAATCTGGTTCCCATGATATTGTAGAAAATATGGAGAGGACATGCTTAGTGTCTTTAAGGAAACCTGGAACTTTAGAAATCAAAGGTTGTAGCAACCCATCTACCCATGCACTAAGATTCTCATTAAGAGAACCAATGCCTGAAACAATTGGGCAAAATGGGGGAAGAAAGATCTTTTTATGAGTTTTGGGAAATGAATGAAAAATAGGGATTGCAGGATTTTTTACACAAATAAAGTTAGCCTGTTTAACTGTTAGTGCACCACACTGAACTCCTGAATCTCTTAACTCCCTTAAATGTGTAGCATATGAGGCAGAAGGATTAAATGGGAGTTTTCTGTAAGTTTTAGGATTTAAGTTTTGTTGGATATGGATAAGTTATGATACTTTTTGTCAATTTTAGAATGTAACTGGCATAACTCAATTTCCGTAAGATCCTGAAATCTGTCGGCAGCATATGAACGTGCAATGACAGGGTAAAATGATGAATTGGAAACTTTGAATTTGGAAGAGGAGGAAACATTAGACTGATTAGATTCACTAGAAATGGACTGCAAATCATGAAATGCCATCTGCTGTAAAAATGAATTGCCGGAGAAAACATCTTTATGATGAGAAGTCTATGGTTGACCATATTCACAGGGAGATGGAATATCTGCTACATGAAAATCAATGTTATCATTATCTGCCACATCAAATCCAACATTATCATTATCATGTATATTATTGGAAAACTCATGAAAAAAAGTGTTTTTTAACTGTGAGTTGGCATATAAATCTGTTAAGATCCAAAATCGTAGAAAACAAGTCAACATGACATGTAGGAGAAAGATAATCCCAAGTATAGCACAGTCAATTTATTTTGAGATAAGATCTTAGCAGATAGATTAACTACTTAAGATTCTGCATCCTCTTGCTGTAAATCTTCATTTGACATCTTTGCTGTCGACGATTTAGAACGGTGTTTCCTGCCTGCATGTGGTTTCTTGTCTGGCGACCTGGCAAAGCAGGTTCAGACATTTCATTAGCAGTGCTGGGACCACACGTTTCTGTTTCTAATTCTAGTATGTAGAAGGTTAAACTTTCTCAGGGGATGTTCTTACATAGTTAATTCTGTTTTCTACCATGTGATTGCGAGACCAGTAATTGGTTTCTGTAGACCTTTTCAACCTGTCTGTTTTAGCAGAGGACTAAGCTATGATGAAGGGTGCATAGCATCTGGAACATGTCAGCCATCTGCCTTGTTTGTTTCATGTTGCTGTTTTCCTGGTGTGTCGTGGTTTTTATCTACAATAAAGAGCTTAATTTTGAGGACGTTGGAGCATAAATCTTTTAGGGTTAAATCCCTGAGCTGGGCAGTTGCAAAATTTTCCTGGGATACCCTCAGGAACGTTGGTCTCAAAGGTTGACTCCTCCTCCTGAACTCCTACCAACACTGATAAAGGAAAATCATGAGGGACATCTGCACCCACATTACCTGTACCTTCTTGGCTTCCTGGGCGGTTATGGGGCACTGCTCTCACCCATAGATCCCAGAACAAGGGAAAGTCCTGACCCACAATAATAGGATGCATTAAGTTTGTGACAATACCTATGGGGTGGGATACGGTAGTCCAGCCTGGGCCACGGGGTAATGCTTGGTATCTCCATGGATGCATATCACCCCCAACCACTTCCCAAGGGACTAGTACATTAGGGAGTGTGGCCCTCAGCAGGATTATCAAACTCCCTGAGTCCAGTCACAGTAGTGCCATTTATTGACACTTGGTACACCTGTGATCTTTCCCCATGGCTGGGTATGGTGCTGCAGGCAGGGCGCGCAAACCAAGAGCAGCACTCTATAGGCTCAGTAGTCTCTGGACACTGGGCAGCAATGTGACCTGGGTTCTGTCATCTCCAGCAGATGATCTCACGGCCAGGACCCCTTGACTTGAGTTCAGTTCCCACTCCCAGTCGCGCCAGAATTTTGGCCTTTAACCTGCAATAGTCTTTGGTGTCCTGCGGGGTCAGGTCATAATGGGCCTTCTGAGGTTCCCTGGTGAGGTAAGGGGTTAGGACCTCAGCCCACTGTTCTGGAGGTAACTTCTCCTAGTCAGCTATCCTCTAACACCGTCAGGGAGGCCTCAACATCATCCCCTGGCATAATTTACGCTTAGCGTACGGCTCTTCTTGCGTTGCGGTTTTCCCCTGGCATGGTGGAAGTCATCAGGTCTTTGGCTCTGACCAACTCGGTTAATACAACCATCTGCTGGACAAGGAATTTGTTGGGCTCCTGTTGAGCTCCCAGTCTCCATGTGGGCTTGCTGCTGCTGTACACTGGCCTGGACCACGTGCTTAACCCCTTACAACTGGAGCCAGTTTTGCCCTTCCTGACAGAGCCCCATTTTTTAAATCTGGCAACTGTTACTTTATGTGAGAATAACTTTTTGACACTTTTATCTATTTATGTGATTCAGAGAATGTTATCTCGTGACACATTGTGCTTTAAGTTAGTAAGAAATTTTGGTCCAAAAAGTACTTGTTTATTTGTGAAAAATATCAAAATATCATGAAATTTGCAAACATTTGCATTTTTCAAAGTTTAAAAATTTCTGTGTGTCAGAGAGATAGCTTCCACTCAAAATAGTTTATGTCTAGCATCTACCATATGTCTACTGTAGGTTGGCATAATTTTTTTTATTTTTTTTATTATTTACTACATTAGGGGGCTTAGAAATTTAGTAGCCCTTTTTCACATTTTCAAGAAAATTTACAAAGTAGAATTTTTAGGGACCAGTCCAGTTCTGACGCGGCTTTTAGGGGTCTGTATGTTAGATACACCCATAAATTACCCAATCTAAGAAACTACACCCCTTAAAGTATTTGAAAAAGCATTTAGGAAGTTTGTTAACCCTTTAGATATTTCACAGAAATTAAAGCAAAGTGGAGGTGAAATTTCAAAATTTCACTTTTTTGCCAATTTTAAATATTTATTCATTATTCACAAGAACATGGTAGATGTGATCAAGGAAATGCAATTTAATATTGATTCCCCAGATTCTTCTGTTTTCAGAGATATCCCATATATGGCCATAGTGTGCATTTTGGCTCAACCACAAGCCCCAATATAGGAGGTGCACCTAACGGACTCTAGGGTCTCAATTTCATTACGATTTTATTTATTTGCCATTTCAGGTTGGCGGACACCCTAACGTGCTAAAACTTAATTAACACCCCTAAAAAGACCCCATATTGGAAACTACATCCCTTAAGGAATATATCCAGGGGTGTAGTGAGTATATCGACCCCACAGGTGTTTCACAAATTTTTTTAGCGTTAGGCTGTGAAAATGAAAACTGTATCTTTTCCAACAATCTGCAATTTTAGCTGAAAATGTTTAATTTCCACATGAAACCTTGTAAAAAAAGCATCCCAAATTGTGTTACGCAATTTCTTCCAAGTTCGGCAATACCCTACATGTGAGTGTAAACTGCTGTTTTCGGCGCATGGCAGGGTGTGCAAGGGAGGGAGTGCTATTTTGCTTTTGGAACACAGATTTTGGTGGGTGCCATGTCACATTTGCAAAGTCCCCAAGTACCAGTACAGGTAAAATCTTACAGAAGTTGCTAATTTTAGGTTCAATACCCCTCATCTAGGGGTGTTTTGTGCATTTTGGATGCACAGGTGTTCCATAGATTTTTTAGCATTAAGCCATGAAAAGGAGGGGGGGGGGGAGTAGTTCCGCCATTGTTTTTTGAGCTTAAATTTTACAGTGTTCGCCGTACGGGATAAGTGACAGGATAACTTTACTATGGGGGTCGGTACAATTGCAATGATGTAAATGTTATGTAGTTTTTTATGTTTTATTACTTTTACACAATAGAAAAGTGTTTATAAAAAATCGCGTTTTTATGTTGTCCTATTCTGACAGTCATAATCTTTTTTATTTTTCTGTATACAGAGCTGATTATGGGCTTGTTTTTTGTGGGATGAATTGAAGTTTTTATTAGTACCATTTGATCACTTTTTATTAAGGTTTTTGTGAGGCTTTACTCAGCAGGTCGATTTGATTACAGCGATACCCAATTTGTATATTTTTTTTATGTTTTACTGCTTTTACAGAATAAAAATACTTTTATTCAAAAGGGAAACACGTTTTTGCATCGCCATAGTCTGATAGTCATAACTTTTTATTTTTCTGTTTATGGAGCTGTGTAGGGACTTGTTTTTGCTGGATGAGTTGAAGTTTTTATTGGTATCATTTTTTGGGGGACAAGGCTTTATGATCGCTTTTAAATCCATTTTTACGAAGGCAGGGTGAAGAAAATTCTGCAATCCTAGCAGTGTTTTTTATTTTTAATAGCGCTCACCGTGCAGTATACTTGACAAGTTAGTTTTACTTTGTGGGTTGTGACGATTACGTTGATTCCCAGTTTATATAGTTTTTTTTATGTGGAAGTACATTTTTCTGTTAAAAAAAGTGTTTTTATTGTGTAAAACAATATTTATGTATCGCTATCTTCTGACGGCTATAACTTTTTAATTTTTTCCGTATACAGAGCTGTGTAAGGATTTTTTTTTGTGGGATGAACTAATGTTTTAATTGGCACCACTTTGGTGTTGATATGAGTTTTGGTTGCTTTTTATTCCATTTTATGTGCTGCGGGATGAACAAAAAAAATCGCAATTCTGTGACGGTTTAATTAACATGACATATTTATAGGGAGGGTCATTGAGCATGCGGCGATACCAAATATGGGTACTTTATTTATTTGTTATCTTTCTTGGGGCGATTGGGGTTTGTAAAGGGGAAAAGGACGGTGTACGTGTTTTTATTTTATTTTTCGGGTTTGTGTTGTACTTTTTTACACTTTTTTTAAACTTTTTTACACTTTTACTACTTTTCTCCAGAGGGAAATTGTATGAGCGATATTCAAATCGCTCATACAAGTGGAGACGTGCACACAGCATTACTGTTGTGTACAGGTCTCCACGGTGACTGACAGTCACCATGCCCACAATGCATTGCGGGCACGGTGTCTAGAGATGGGCGAATTGATTCTAACAAAGTGAACTTTGTTTCGAATTTCAGGAAAACTTCAGTTCTGAACTAAGTCATAATTTGGGGTAATTCGCAGGAACGAAGCGTGTTTTTAATTGCTAAAATGGCCGCAAACACATGGCGTTACATGGGGCAAAGAACTCTGGGAGGAAGAAAGGAACATCCTCAATGACGTGCAGAGATGAAGCCAATCAGAGACCGGAGGGATTCTGTGATGTTACCGCACTATATAAGTCCGGACAAGACGCTGGCTGCTCACACTCCTCTCTCTGTGCCGTGCTGCAGCTGCAGTAGCTGAGATCTCACACACAAAAAAATTTGTTTTTAACAGCGATTTCTGGGGGGGTGTCAAAGCTTTTAACAGAGACTGCTCCTCTTCCGTTCTAATTTCTATTCAGTTTGTGGGGTATTGTAATTGAAGTCCAGGGTGGGTCCAGTTATACTGCATGTATATTTTAATGCCATCTGGTCAGTTCTGGAGCACATTGACTATCCAAGGATTGTCTAAGCTTGTTTTTGCTTTTGTATTCAGTAAAAGAAACGGCGTTTTTACAAGGCACATACCAGTTAATTTTTTGCTGCTCATTTATTTTGCGCAATTTACATCCAAAGGTTAATTAAGCGTGTTTGTGCTATTGTAGTCAGTAAAAGAAACTGTGTTTTTCAACGCCAAAGACAAAATTTTTCCTGGTGATTCCTGTAGCATAATTTATATCTGAAGGTTAATTAAGTGTGTTTCTGCTTTTATAGTCAGTAAAATACACGACGTTTTAACACGCCACATACCAGTTCATTTTTTCTTGGTGATTTCTGTAACGCAATTTATATCCAAGGGTTACCCAAGCCTGTTAGTGGGTTTATTTGGAGTCAAATACAGGGTGTGTATTTATCATATACAGATATATTCATTAAACAGAGTCTGTAGATTGTAGAACAAACAGTACAGTATGTCAGACTGAGAGGTGGCAGGCTCTTCACATGCGAGTGGCAGTGGCACAAACATTCCTGGAGCAGGCACAGGTCACAGCACAGTAAGGGGACGTCGCAGCAGGGGTCACTCGGTGAGGCCAGAACTGCCGGTGTCATCTAGCAGCCGTGTCTTGACCAGCAACCCAAGGGTTCTTGATTGGTTGACTAGGTCATCCACTTCCTCCCAGATGACATCTGACAACCCCAGCCAAGAGTCGGTGGTAACGTCAGACACAACCCTAGGTTGGCATGGCCCGGGAACAGCTCAGCGGCCCTCACCTGTCCTCAACCCGCTTCTGTCCCGTACGGTTCCCTCAGCCAGAGATCTACTATGTGGTCTGGGCTCAGCGCCACTGTACAGCGAGGATGAACAATTTGAGGACAGTCAGCAGCTACTTGGCAGCGAAGAAATGGGGCTGATATCCCCTGATTCTTGCAGTAGGCGGCAAAGTATAGATGTGGAGAGTGGCATGGGAGGTCATGTTGTGAGGGGTCAGCCTCTGCATACCAAGACCGTTGAGGAGGACAGCAGTGAAGATCAAACAATAAATCGATGATGATGTAGCCGACCGCACTTGGGAGCCGGGTGAAGCAAGGGCTTCATCATGATCAGGAGCAGAAGGTGTCAGCTTGCACCTCAGGCAGCGGCGCAGCCAGCAAGTGGGTAGTGTGGCCGTGAGTCAGCAGGGTAGCAGCAATTGGGAGCCAAACGGCCACAGGGTAGAAAACTCGCTTCGCAGGTCCAAAAAAGTAGCGGCACAGGGGCTCAGCGAGGCAGCTGTGGTAGTAGTCACTCAGTACGGAGCGTTGGCAGTAAAATCAGCTACTCGGCGGTGTGGAAGTTCGGTGTAGAATCTGTGGGCGGAAAATGAAGCGTGGCCAGTAAGCGAACGTTGGCAAACACGGCCCTGCGTCAACACATGCAGCTTCACCATCCGGTGGCTTGGGAGAAACGTGGCTCAGATGTGGTGGTCCATCCTGCTGCCGCAGCAACAGCAGCAGCAGCGCCCAGTGGCACGCATGCCATTACAGACAGTCAAGGCTCCACCACCTCTGCAGAAGGGAGCTGTTTCTCTTTGACATCATCTCCCGGTCCAGATGCTCCTGCTCCTCGCTATTCATGGCGCCAGCAGTCGTTAAACGAAGCGATTGCAAAGAGACAACAGTATGCGTCCAACCATCCTAAGGTGCAGAAGCTGACCGTGCTCCTGTCCAAGTTGTTGGTACTGCAGTCCCTCCCTTTCCAAATGGTGGACTCTGCACCATTCAGAGAGCTAATGGCTTGTGTCGAGCCGAGGTGGAGAGAACCAAGGCGTAATTTATTTTAAAAAAAGGCAGTACCAGCCCTTCACAAATATGTAGAACAGAAGGTGGGCCAGTCCTTGAGCTTATTGGTTTGTTCCAAGGTGCACGGCAGCGCGGACGTGTGCAGCTGTAACTACAGTCAGGGCCGATACATGTCCTTTACGGCCCACTGGGTGAATGTGCTTCCTGCCCAGCCACACCAACAACTTGGTCAGGAGACTCCGCTTTCTCCTCCACGTTGTCAAACTGCTGCTCCTGCACCAATGTCCGCCTCCTCCACCACCACCACCACCATTTCAGCCTCCGCAAGTGCTGCTCCATCATACCACATGTGTAGGGCACAGCGGTGTCGCGCAGTTCTACACCTGGCTTGTGTCGGCGAGCGAAGTCACACAGGGGAGGAACTGCAGTAAGAAATCGGTGTGTGGCTTTTTCCGCGCCAACTGCAAATCAAAACCATGGTGACAGACAACGGGAGTAACATGGTGTCCGCGCTGCACCGAGGAGGGATAGTCCATGTGCCCTTCATGTGCACGTGTTCAATCTGGTTGTGAAAAGGTTCCTGAAGTCTTCCACCGATCTTCAGAAGATTCTGAAAATGGCCAGGAAACTGTGCATGCACTTCATCCATTCCTACAAAGCCAGGCATACCCTCCTCAAGTTGCAGCGGCTGAACGGCCTCCCCAACACACTCTGATATGCGATGTTTCCAACCGTTGGAATTCCAGCCTGCACATGTTGGACCGACTGTATGAACAGAGAAAGGCCATTAACGATTTTTTGATGATGCAGGCGGACAGGAGTACTCCCCTGTGTAACTTTGATGTCAGCCAGTGGCAGCTCATGCATGACACCTGCCGTTTGCTAAGGAGGCGACGTTATTTGTCAGTCGCCAGTTATAAAGGATGAATAACATCATTCCACTGTTTCATGCTGAAAAATCTGTCTGGGCAGGGCACTGGAGACATGGCGACTACATCTCCCGGCCACATGAGTCCCGTGGGGACTGAACTGGAGGAGGAGGAGGACATTGGAGCACAAACATTGTCTGGTGAAAGGAGTGGTTTTTCTACCAAGGTGACAGGAGAGGAGAAGCAGGAGCAGCTGGATGAGGTAGATGGAGATGAGGAAGACGAGGTAGATGGCCCGCAAGCACCATGGCAGTATACAGTGGAGATGGAGGTAGGGAGTCCCTCAGAGTCACTTGTGCAGATGGCCCACAGCATGCTGATTTGCCTGGCTAGTGACAGCCGAATAGTCACCATCCGGAAGAAGGATGACTTCTGGCTCTCCACCCTATTGGACCCTCGCTACCGGTCAAAAATGGGAGCCTTTTTCCCAGCTGCTGAGAGGGAGGACAAACTCAAATACTATAGAGAAATTCTCCGTAGTCAGTTGGCCGCTGCCTATGTGCAGCATGGTCCATCTTCTGAAAGGTCTGTCCGTGGGGTTCCTCAGCACTTACGTACCACTGCCGCGGCTGCTGTGGGAAGGTGTGGGGGTCGGAGCTTAGTCTGGAGTCCTTCACCCGCCTAGTGAGGAGGGCAATCGCCAGCAGCAGCAGCAGGACCTGGAGCAGACCCTGAACCAACAGCTGGTGGCCTATTTGGACAGCACTCTGCCACGCCAGTTAGAAGATCCGCTGGACTACTGGGCAGCCAAACTGGATGTGTGGCCGCAACTTGCCGAGTTTGCAGTGGAGAAGCTGTCCTGCCCGGCCAGTAGTGTGGCAACAGAGCGGGTGTTCAGTGTGACGAGGGCCATTGCTACCCCAAGGAGAACCCACTTTTCCACCAGAAATGTGGAACAACTGACCTTTATCAAGATGAATCAGGCATGGATTGGCCAGGATTTCCAGACACCAATGCCTTAGGCGTCAGATGACATCAGCCATGACGCCTCACCAAAACTTTGAGAAATGATTCTGGATTCAAACTACCAAACTACCTGCCTCAGCCACTATTCTGATGCCGCCATCCGCCTGATGCCACACATCTGCTGCCAGTTTCTCCATCTGCCTACCACCATCTTTACCAGGGACTGGTATTGCCACCCACCTCCACACTCATAGTGCCACTCTATGACCTCATGCTGGTGCTGCCGTTGCGGGTGCCGTGACCACCACCCTGTGTCATTGTGTCACTGTCTGACCTCATGCTGCTGCTGTTGTTGCTGCTGCGGTCACCTCTACACCCTGTGATTATGCCACTCTCCGACCTCATTCTGCTGGTGCTGTTGATGCCGTCACCTCCACACTGTGTCATTGTGCCACTCTCTGACCTCATGCTGTTGCTGTGGCTGTTGCCGTGCCCTCCACACTGTGTCATTGTGCCACTCTGTGACCTCATGCTGCTGCTGCCGTAACATCCACATTCTGTCATTGTGCCACTGTCTGAACTCATGCTGCTGCTCTGGCTGCTGCCATGACCTCCACACTGTGTCATTGTGCCACTCTGTGGCCTACTCCTGTTTTTGCCACCTCCACCCTGTGTCATTGTGCCACTCTCTGACCTCATGCTGCTGCTGGTGCTGTTGATGCCGTCACCTCCACACTGTGTCATTGTGCCACTCTATGACCTCATGCTTCTGCTGTGGCTGCTGCCGTGACCTTCACACTTTGTCATTGTGCCACTCTGTGGCCTACTCCTGTTTGTTCCACCTCCACACTGTGTCATTGTGCCACTCACTGACCTCATGCTGCTACTGTGGCTGCTGCCATGACCTCCACACTCTGTCATTGTGCCCAGGGGCGTAACTAGAGAAGCCAGGGCCCCAAAGCAAACTTTTGGATGCCCCCCTCCTCGCCCACCTCCCTGACCACGACCATGTACCAGGACATGCTGTTAGATAATGTAGATAATACAAGGGGCAAATACCTCACCATACATCTCACCATCATACTGCTACCAATCAAATCCCACTATACTAAGACCAGCATTACCAATAACGCTATTACATAAGGACCTGATTATACCACCAGAACATGACCACAAATTATCACCAAATAGTGACTGAATAATACCCCTACACTATTACTGATCAGTACACAAAGACCAATACTGTCTAATAATAATAATAATAATAATATATAATAATATAGTGACCATATAGTGGAAATATCCCAGTGTACACAGGCTCTGCAGACTGTATATAACCCCCAAATACAGTGATCATATAGTGGTAGACACCGGTGTACACAGGCTCTGCAGACTGTATATTACCTCCATACAGTGATCATATAGTGGTAGACACCAATGTACACAGGCTCTGTAGACTGTATATAACCACCATACAGTGACCATATAGTGCTAACACCAGTGTACACAGGCTCTGTAGACATATAAGTGATTACAGTGTAGTTACCTCTTGTGACTCACAGGTGAAGTTTCACTGATGAGTCGATGACTTTCCCCTTTGTTATGCATCCGGTCCAGTCCGCCAACATGATGACATCTCCCGACCACTTCTCCCTGCAGATTTAGACACAAATATCTTAGAATCCTGACTTTTCCAGCACCTGCCCCCTGTCTATTAGGGCCCCATTTAGGCAGGGGGGGTTTTAGATGGGATTTTATGGGGCCCCAAATAGGAAAGGGTTTAGGTAGCCAATAAGTGCCCATATAGGCAGGCAGGGGTTTAGGTAGCTATAGGGAGCATACAGAAGACAGGGGTTAGGGTATCTAAGGGGCCCATATAGGAATGGTTTAGGTAGCTAAAGGGGCCCCATATAAGTAGACAGGCAGGCTTCGTGGGCTATAAGAGCTATATAGGCAGACAGGCTTCACGGTAGCTATAGGGCTATTCAGGCAGACAGACTTAGAGCTATATTGGCAACCTTTAGGGGGCTATATAGGTAGGCTGGGGGGGTATAAAGGCAGTCTGGGGGGCTATGCAGGCAGGCTTGTGGGGGTATATAGGCAGGCTTGTGGGGGTATACAGGCAGGCTTGTGGGGTATACAGCAGGCATATGGGGGTATAATGCAAACAAATGGAGGTGTAAAAGCAGGCATAAGAGGGTGTATAGGCAGGCATATGGGGGTATATAGGCAGGCATATGGGGGTGTATAGGCAGGCATATGGGGGGTATACAGACAGGCATATGGGGGGTGTATAGGCAGGCATATGGGGGGTATACGGCAGGCATGTGGGGGTGTATAGGCAGGCATATGGGGGTATACGGCAGGCATTTGGGGGTATACAGGCAGGCATATGGGGGTATACAGGCAGGCCTATGAGGGTATACAGGCAGGCATATAGGGGTGTATAGGCAGGCATATGGGGGTGTGTAGGCAGGCATATGGGGGTGTAAAGGCAGGCATATGGGGGTATACGGAAGGCATACGGTGGTGTATAGGCAGGCATATGGGGGTATACAGGCAGGCATATGGGGGTGTATAGGCAGGCATATGGGGGTATACAGGCAGGCATATGGGGTGTTAAGGGCCCAGGCAATTTTGGGTGTATAGGCAGGCATATGGGGTGGTATACAGGCAGGCATATGGGGGTATACAGGCAGGCATATGGGGGCTGTATAGGCAGGCATATGGGGGCTGTATAGGCAGGCATGTGGGGGCTGTATAGGCAGGCTGGGGGCAGGTAAAATAAGAAATCCCTTACTTACCTCGGTCCACGCTCCCCCCGATGCGCCGCGCTGCAGCCTTTGCTCTCAGCGCGGGCGGCGCGGTGATGTGACGTCACCGCGCGCGCCCACGTGATCACAGAGCGAAGGCAGGGGAAGTAGCAGGGCGGAGTGAGTATCGCTCCGTTCTGCTACCTATGGGCAGTGCTGACTCTGAACGCTCAGGCCGGAGGGCCCGGGCGTTCAGAGGGAGTATGCGCCGGGCCCCGCAGCTCCCCGCCCGCCACAGTGAACTGTTAAGTTCACTGTTGGCGGGCCCAGGAGCAACTGCTACCCCTGCTACCCCGGTAGTTACGCCCCTGATTGTGCCATTGTCCCCCAAGCACCCCAAAGCACAGTGGCAGTATACAGTGGAGATGGAGGCAGGGAGTCCCTCAGAATCACTTGCGCACAGGGCCCGCAGCATGCTGTTTTAAACCTGGCTATTGACACCCAAAATAGTCACCATCCGGCAGAGGGATGACTTCTGGCTCTCCACCCTCTTGACCCCGCTACCGGTTCAAAATGGGAGCCTTTTTTCCAGCTGCTGAGAGGGAGGACAAACTCACGTACTATAGAGAAATCCTCCGTAGTCAGTTTGCTAACGTTCCAAATCCATTTTTGTCCAAGGAAATTATACCTCCATCAGCTTCATCATTAATACCTAAAAAAGTTCCAACGCTGTTTATTATCAAGTATAAACGTGGTAGTTTCAATCCAGTTTCTGCGTGACACCAATTTCTTTAAATGCAGCGTATGGAATTGAAGGAGACCCTAACTACATGGAATGTTTTAGGTGCTTATTTTGCATTTGGTGCAATTAGTGATGGAATTTAGTATAAAAGTGGAAAAGTGAAGCAAAAGCAAATGCTGCAAAACTGTCTTTGGATGAGCTTCTTCAGTATGAAGAATGTGAATCATATGTCCAAATTACAGACAGGAAAAACCGCCTCCGCCTCCTCCTCCTCCTCGAGCCTCGTCTGTCATATCCGTGTACCATACCTCTTGCCTCCGCCCCTTGACCACGATGCTTGCGGGCTGTCCAGACCATACGCTTGTCCCCGACTCAGAGTTTGCCTTACGATTTTGTACCTCGCTACACCTTGGCTGCCATCGCAAGCAGGTCACATCAGGGATAGCGACCTGATAGTCCATCCCGCTTTGCGGCGGGCCCTGGTGAAAACCGGGACCTACTTAGATTCCGCTCCCTGGCGTGGCTATTGCCATCATCCCCTTACTGTGCTGCGATCTGTGGTGGCTCCAGTAACCTACTTCTGTGTTCTTTGACACTATCGTAGGATCTTAGCCCTCAGCTTGTCTTTTTCCAGCTGGCGCTGCCATGACTTTATAAGGCTGCATTCCTGCTTCAGTTTTTTGGTCAGTTTTGCCCCCGTAATTTTAGAGTGAAGCGATTCTAAGAGCGGCGGCAGTCATGTGCGTGTCATACTAAAACACAGCATTGTATGAAAATCAAACCAAGCTCCCTCTGCATATATAAGCATGGCATAATGTTCTAAAGCACCCTACAGGCTCTCTGCAGCCAGGAAATAGCTGCTTTTTTAACATGATTCATCCCGAAGAAATTCGGGACGAAACGGATTTTGTCGGAAAATTCGGCGAAGACGGCGAATCGAATTTTTGAGAAATTCGCCCATCTCTAATGGTGACATCACCGAATGACCTGGATGCTGTCACTCAGCGTACGGGCTGTCAGGTAAGGAGATCAGTAGCGGCGCAGAGCGGCGTTACTACGCCGGTCGCAGGCAGCATGAGCTCACTCCTGCTGCCTGCAGCTTCGAAGATGCGACCATGATAGGTCGCGACATCAAAGGCTTAATCACCGCTCAATCATCCACTTGTGAGCTCGCTAGATCATCATGATGTACCCATACGTCAATTTGTGGGAACCTCTACCCGACCTTGACGTATGGGTACGTCAAATGTCGGTAAGGGGTTAAGGAGATCCTCTGTGCTGTGAGACTGGTTTTTTAACCCTGTCGCTGCCTTGACCCAAGACATGCACTTTGCATTAGCAGGGATGTTGCCCACATCCGAGACACCAATTGTAAGGGGTGAGTGCAAAGACAGGCACTCGCAAAGGTATCTAGTCCAAATAAAGTAACATTTATTTTAAAGTCCACAGTTTTCCAAAAACAAACACAGCTTGGCTTCAGCATAGAGTAAAAACAGTAGTATAAATGAAAAGCCCTTTCTTCAGGAAAACGCACACATAAATGCTTAGTCTCACCAACTAATACAGCAGGTCCTCAGACCTACACAGCCTTACAGCTCAGGCAGGTCACAGCTTCTGGTTAAAGGTCCAGAAATACCCCTTAACTTCTGACCTGAACCAGCTGCCTTTTATTTGGCTGGTAAGACCCGGGCTAGAGTATTGGAGCGACCTTTCCCACCTCGGCTCTCTGGCCGCAACATAATTGTCACTGGCACAACATATGGTTTTTTTATATCATCGAGGCCTTCCATTTGGGCCACACCTTTGACCCTTACAATATACATATGTTATAATATATACTATAACATTATTTATATTATTTTGTATAATATGTAATAAAGATCCCATTACTGGGATGAATAAAATCCTAGTATAAATAAAATAAAAAATTCCAGATTAATGTAATATTCTCTATTTTTACACATAATATCACATATAATGGCTACAAAACAACAAGTAATATACTAAATTGGTAACCACAAAACCACCTGTAACCACCTGTTCTATCAATGTATATCATGATATAATTTAAAGTGATTGTAGAATAAATTAAGAAACATAAAGCATGAAAAGGTGTGCCATAATTGTGCTTTTAACAATAATGTCAAGCTACAAATTAATACTAATAAATTAATCAATAAACAAAATATTTGGCTCACCCATAGTAGGCTAACAGACATCATTCTTCAGGATTCGTAATGAGTTATCTTCGTTCCAGACGATCCACCAGCAAAGCTGTAAACTAACAGCAACTCCCGGACATCCGGGTATAGCTGAAATCGAGGCTTGCACCGCAAGTAAGTCCTTCAGCCCAGAATGTTAAAAACAACGATTTTTATTGAAACATTTAAAAGACAGTTATACAAACACGATACAAAAGATCTTTATCCAACAAACACGTTTCAAGTCTAAAACACTTGTTCACAGTTTTCTTGATAGCATGGAATGAAAATTGTACTTGGGTTAGTTGTGACGTAATTAGCCTATATTCTAGCATTCCCCACAATATAACTATGGTAGCAGTAACTTTCTTTCTCAAACAGTATAGCGTGTATATAGAAAACACACAGGAATTCATCCTTTTAGCGATTGAATACTTGCTAAATAGTAATTACTTCAAATTTGATAGTAGTATAATGCTGTACCGTGTTAGCCATAGAAAGTAGTAGAATAGTAAAGAAATCAGGCGATACCTTTTAGAGGCTAACTGAGTATATTTGATAGTGAGCTTTCGAAAGTACGAGCTCTCTTCTTCAGACTGATGTTATACAACAAACTGAAAATACACAGACTTTTTATACACAAAAGACATGGGGTCTTCAAAGGGTCTTAGAATTCTTAAAAATAACAAAATGCGAAATATAGGTAGAGCATTATTTAACAACCGGGCAAGAGATAAAAAAGTCTGGAAACTTGTGAGGTGTGACGGAAGTGATCAGTAATTATTTCTCCCTTTCTTTTTTATGCAATCAGGGGAGATTTGTTGCTCTCACAGTTTTACACATAGTTTGACATGAAGCTGGCATGAATATTTAAACCCATTTTTGCAGAAATTTTAAATTTTTGCATTAATTTTTTATTCCCATTCCTTCCCTCCCTCTGATCTTAAAATCCCATTAAGATCGTAACCTGTAAATCTTTCCCTGGAATGATTTTCTCCAGAGAAATGTGCAGCCACTGGCAGATCAGTTCTGTTGTTGTTAATGGTGAATCTGTCCCCAAGAAAAGAGAGCCAAAGAAGAAGGCAATGTAGTTAATCTATCCTCATATGTGTTTTCTGAATCAGAAATTGCGGTTTTGTCACGAGGGTTAAATTTTGCTCCAACATCTCACATTAATGTATGTGAGACAATTTGTGATGTTAACCGCTTTGTGAGATCATTGATGGTTAAGAAATATTTTTTTTGATTCAGAGAACACACTGAGCAGTAATGATACATATGTAAATTGTGATTTTTTTTGAATAATGATTTATATCCAGCTACTTTTACTGAGCAGTCTGCCCAGAGAGATTTGTTGCAATTGGAGTTGGAGGGAAATGTTGCTTGTGTCAATAGATCTGATACTTTTGTAACACGTAACCCCTTTTTTTACCCAGTGCAAGCTCGTACTGAAGTGGTTGATAGGTTTCAGGAGATTGTACAGCGAGAGTTGGTAGAACTACATACAAACGCTTTGGGTAGTAAACAGGATAACTTGACTAAATCTGAAAGAAAAGCTATTTGGGACTTACGTAATCGTCCAGATTTAACTATTAGACAAGCTGACAAGGGTGGCTCTGTTGTTCTTTTGAATACTGGGTTATATATACAACTTAATGAAAATTTGTTGGCTGACCGGACCACATATAAAAAATTACGTGGTGATCCAACTGAAAGTTTTCATAAGGATCTAGAGAGAATTTTAAATGAAGGTCTAACCAATGGCATTTTCAACCAAAGGGAATACGATTTTTTGAATGTGAAATATCCGGTTACGCCGATTTTCCATTCTTTGCCAAAGTTGCATAAGATGCGTTTCCCTCCTCCCATGCGTCCTATTGTGGCTGGGATTGGTTCCATGAATGAGAACTTATGCCAGTGGTTGGATTCTTTATTACAGCCAATTGTCCCCCTTTGTCCTGGATTTTTGAAGGACTCTAAACATGTTTTGAGTGTGGTTGAAACTATTGATTGGAAACCGGAGTACTCCTGGATCGTGTGTGATGTAGAATCTTTTTATTCGTGCATCCCACACGGTCCAGGTTTGACTGCTGTGTCACACTTCCTGGAGAAATACTCTAATTATTCTCAAATTTTACGGGAATTTATGTTGGAAGTTTTACAGTACTTGCTGACACATAACTTCTTTATGTTCAATGGGGAATTTTTCCTGCAGAAAGTAGGTGCTTCTATGGGGGCAGAATTTTCTCCCTCTTTTGCTAACATCTTTGTGGCGTGGTGGGAGGAGTCTAATATCTTTCGAAGAATAATCCATTTGTGTCGGACATCGTGTGGTACGGTCGCTACATGGACGATATTGTCATTATTTGGTCCAGTGGTTCGGCAACCGTGCCCCACTTTGCCCGACAATTAAATGCTAACTCTTGTAATTTAAAATTTACGGTTACTTGGTATCAGGATACTGTGGCATTTTTGGATTTAATTCTGAAAGCTGATATTATAACAAATTCTATAGTTACAAGCACATTTAGAAAGGATATAGCAGGAAACATTATTTTGAGAGCAAATTCATGCCATCCCATCCATACAATAAAATCTATTCCAATAGGAGAATTATATCGGGCAAAAAGAAATTGCTCCACAAATGAATTGTACATGCGGGAAGAAGATGCGGTATGTGAACACCTTCTAGACCGGGGGTGTCCGAAATGGATGCTTGATCGAGCAAAAAATATAACAAAAAAGAAATCTAGGACCCAGATATTACATTCACAAAGGGTTATAAAAATCAAAATGTTCCAACTTTTGTTACCACTTATAGTGAGGAATTTTTTAAAGTAAAATCCATTATCAATAAATATTTACCTATTTTAGAACAGGATAATACTTTGTACCTTATTTTGGAAAAAGGTTGCAGATTTTCTAGTCGGAAATCTCCCAGTCTAGGAAGCCTTCTGTCCCCGAGCCTAGTTCACACTATTAAAAAAGATCAGGAAACTTGGTTGGCCTGTCGCGGTTTTTTCAAGTGTGCAAATAAGCGCTGCAGCATTTGCAAATTTGCCAATAATACAAAACAAATCAAAGGGAATTTGAGCGAAAAACCATACACCATAAAACAGTTTATTAACTGTAACACGTCCTATGTGATCTATTGTGTGGAGTGTGTCCAGTGTGACAAGCGCTATGTGGGGTGCACTACAAGAAAATTAAAAACTAGAATGCATGAACACATTAGGGATGCTATGAATTTACATAACAGCAATCCTTCTAATGTGTCAAAACATTTCTATTATGAGCATGAGGGGGATGTAACATCCTTGAAATTTTCAGGTATCGAAAGGGTTAAAAAAACAGTTAGAGGTGGGGATTGGAGACGTGCACTATTAAACAGAGAAGCCTTTTGGATTTTGTGTTTAAATACTTCTCACCCAAATGGCCTCAATTGTAGATCAGATTTGATCCTACATTATTGAGGCAAAATAAAAACTGATGATATAATTTTCTCCTTTTAGATGATATAAAGATTTTTGCTTTTTATTGTTCTTATTTATATGTTGTTGATAAAGTTTATTGAAGGATGACGTAGGATGATGACGTGGTATATAAATTCCGTTATGTTGTATAATGTTTGAACCATGATTAAGATCGCTTGAGATCGAAACGCGTTGGTTGTCGTCCTTGCAAACTGCCTGTCATGTTATGTGATGTCCACCTTTCTGTATTTGGATTATTAAAGTATTGAAGATATCGTTTTACTCAATCCGGTGCGGATCAATCCTCATTCCAAAATTATCTTCAGCTGCGAGATCCAGCACGGGAGCGGTGAGCTGTTTCTTTCCCTGTGTTTAATTCTATTATGTATATAGCATGGTGGCTGTTGCAATTAAGAAATTGTAATATTTTATAGCTGCTATTTTTCTTCGTATCCCAAAATGCATCAGTCTTGATACTCATTTTACATCATTTTACATATGTTACAGCGGCTGCCACCACACCTATAGAAACCCCTTTGGGAAAGCCAAGTCTTTTTCTGTACTGTTGGATCTCTGATAAACGTACTAGGGGATATGATGTCTCCCATTGTTTTACTCCTCCTTGGGGCACATAACACTCCTGTTTCCATGATTTTTACCAAAGTATCAGCTTGTCGTAAAATATTCAAGTTTTTAAAGAATATGGATCTAATTTCTTGAAAATTTCTACTGTATCTTTTTATCTTGATATTTCACATTTTTTTATCCAATAAATGTTGTTGAGTTTGGCTACCTACTTTTTGTTTCGCTTTCCTTATGTATTTCTTTTGGTAACCTCTCTGTTCTAATCTTTGGTCTATAATTCTTTCAGCTTTCTGATAATCCTCCTCCAAAGTACATATTCTTTTTGCTCTAATGTACTCGCCATATGGTATGGCTTTTCGAGTGTTAATAGAGTGACAACTATTGGCCCTCAAGATGGAGTTTGCTGCATTGGGTTTACGGTATAGTGTGGTCACTACCATACTGATATCCACATCTCCCTTTAGATAAATATCTAAGAATGGAATACTATTCTTATCCCATGTGCTCGTAAATCACAAATTGAAATGATTACTGTTAATGTACTCAAAAAATGATTGTATGAGCGCTACATCGCAACCCCAAATAATCAGGAGGTCGTCGATGTAGCGCCCATACCACATGATACAATCCAAGAAAGGATTGTTCACATGAAATATAGCATTATACTCCCACCAAGCCATAGTGAGATTAGCTATTGAAGGTGATGACGTGGCTCCCATTGGGGCACCCACTAATTGAAAATAGAAATCACTATCAAATTTGAAGAATAGTGAAGAAATCAGGCGATACCTTTTAGAGGCTAACTGAGTATATTTGATAGTGAGCTTTCGAGAGTACGAGCTCTCTTCTTCAGACTGATGTTATACAACAAACTGAAAATACACAGACTTTTTATACACAAAAGACATGGATCTTCAAAGGATCTTAGAATTCTTAAAAATAACAAAATGAGGGCGGAGTTTGCTATGTAGGAGAGAGGACGTGTGCTGCAGTGGCTCCTCCAGAGACTTGCTCTCATCATTGATATTCCCAATCAAAATGGGCCGAAATCGGAATAAAAAGGCAGCCCAAGTGCCTGGGACTCCTTCTGACATGATGGGGCTGCCGATCTCCAACTTTTTTACCCCGCTCCAGAACTAAGAGGAGAGTGGAGCCTCTTCCCGCGCCCAGAAGCTGCAGGCGCCATCTTGCAGTACAGCCGAGGGAGCATGTGGGCGCGCTCTGAGACCCGACGCTGCGGCACTGCCGCCTACTAACCTGCCGTCTCCAGTGCCGAAAGGCTTGACAACCCGCAAGGATCCGGCTTCCCTGTCATCTGCCCCGAGATCCGGAGCTGTGGAGCAGGCAGACCTGGCATCGCGTGGACCCCAGCTTGGATCCCCGGCACAGACACCGCACAGCAGGGAGCATCACCCGCAACGGAGCGGCGCAGCAGGTGCGATCCGGTCAGGTCAGTGCGGGCTGGGATCCCGACACCTGTCCTCTGAAGCTGCCCCGTCATACAGACTGGCCGGGACACCGGAGAGTGGGGCGGACTGCTATGAGGCTCAGAGTGGTGCCACTGGAGCCCCAGTTCTTTCCAGGCCGGCCTCTCCTGTCCAGCTGAGGGGTCGTGGGACATACTCTCACCTGAATATCTCTGCCAACTGGGCCGCTGAGGGTCCGGGCGGATGGGGGAACGCCACGGCGGACATATCTTCCCTGAATGCGGAGGAGCAGGGGGAATGGCCAGGGTCAAATAATTCAGGGCACAACCCCAGACCACCTAAGCCTATCATGAACTCCCCCTCTTGCCCAGAGATCCAGGGGACTATTCAGAGGGGCCCCTCTGATGTCAAGGACACTGGGGACACTGTGTCAGGCCGCCCGTGTCTGTCAGGAGGCACACAGGCGGGTGATGGCCAACACCGACCCCCATCCAGAGATGGAATTCACACCTCCCTGGGAAGTCCCACTGAGAACGCCATGGACTCAACTGTGCTGCTCCCTGGATCCCCCATGTTGGGTAGCCCCTGGCCCTATGACCACGGTGCCGGGTCTGATGTGGCTTGGGGTGGTGGCGGGGCTGACAAAGGGGGCCCTCCTGCCGCCCTGACCCAGTCGGGCCCCTCGCGTGACCTTTGCGACAAGGACGGTGACCTTACCGCAGATGATGCTCAGTGGGCGTCCAGCCCTAACTCCTCCATGTGGGGCTGTAGCTCTCCGCAGCGTTCCCGTGGATCAGAATCTATCCCTCCTTCCTACTCAGGGCCACCGGAGTCTCCCTCGCTCCAGCCGCCGGGACTCCTTCCACCTGAAGATGCAGCTCATGCCTTAGAGGCTCATCCGGAGCTTAGGGCTCTTCTCTCATTTCTACCGACGAAAAGGGACCTGCAGTTCCTGGCTAAGGACATGCAGCGGTCCTGGAAACAGGACCTGCGCCCGGTCCAATCTGATGTGGCTGACCTCCAGGTTAGGGTACACCAACTGGAAAAAAAACAGGAGTCAACATCTAATCTCGTCACCTCCTTGCAGTTCTCTCTAAAGGAGCAGTCTTCCCAACACCTGCAGTTGACCAACCATATGGATGACCTGGAGAACCGCAGTCGCCGCAACAATGTAAGGCTGCGGGGACTTCCGGAGTCAGTTAGACCGGGCGACCTCACTACCACTTTAACAAAGCTATTCAATCGCATCCTGGGACGCCCAGAAGGGACCTTTATTGAATTCGATAGGGCCCATAGAGCGCTCCGACCACAGAGTATGGATCCTACCCGCCCGCGGGATGTCATCTGTAGGATCCACCACTTCACCATCAAAGAAGAAATTATGCGCAAAGCTAGGCTGATGCAGCGGATCGAGTTTGAGGGGCTCCAGCTGGGCCTGTTCCCGGACTTGTCACGCCGCACCCTGCGCATGAGGGCAGCGCTTAAACCCCTCCTGTCGTCCCTCCAATCTAAGAACATACCTTACAGGTGGGGATTTCCTTTTTCACTGCAAGTTAAACACCTTGACAGAATGCTCACCTTTCGATCCTTGGAGGACTTGCCAACCTTTGTTTCTACCCTGGGCTTGCCGGAAGTGTCTCTCCCAGACTGGTCGGCAGCTGCTTTTGCGACTCCTGTAACGGCTGGACCCAGACTACTGGACAACCAGCGGCTGAGCTCTCAACTGGTCGTCTCTCAGCCCCAAAGGTCCCGACGTCGTCGAGGCAGCCCGGACAGCCAACCACCGAGAGGAAGGCCACATCGCTGAGGACCTGTTGGGATGAAGCCCTGGCCTTTTCCGCTTATAAAGTGGAGCTCCCGGACTTTTCGGAAAAGTATGATCCGTCCTGCCCAAGGCTGGAGTAAACAGAGACCTATCCATCTTCTAATGTGAGTGGGACTTTGTTCTGTTTATCGTGCGCTTTAGCTAGGACTTCTCCGGTCATCAGTTGCTCTTTTTGTTGTTCCCTCTGGTGGCTATCCCCCATGTCCTGATGACACTGTATGCTTTTCGGGCCTATTGGTTTTTTCTTTCATTTTTAGGTGGGGTCGCCTCCCTCGGGACTTCCCTTCCCGGAGTGTTCTCCGGGTTGTTGTAATGGAGTTATCATCTAGCTCTTGTCTGGACC
Organism: Phyllomedusa bahiana; assembly: GCA_025379985.1. Lineage (NCBI taxonomy): Eukaryota > Metazoa > Chordata > Amphibia > Anura > Hylidae > Phyllomedusa > Phyllomedusa bahiana. Next base: position 49,709 of record JAODAL010027542.1, read on the forward strand.
GGTATTGGGGGGGTTTGTCCCGGGTGGTGCGGCCCCATCAGAGCGTCTCTTTGTTCAGACGTCTCTGGAGGCTTGCGCACTGCGGACTTCTTGCGGCGACGTAACCCTCTAACTCCCTTGTTGATTGCTTTATTTTTTACCAGGTTGGCTTAACTACCTGTCTCGCCTTGGACAGGAACCCCCGTATAGTTTGGCCCTTTGGGACTCCCAAATGGCTTTTGCAGTTACATATCTGCTTGTATTAGTTCTCTGGCCTCTCTTAGTCAGGCCTCTGTTCATGACTGTTTATGGTTTGTTTGTTCCTTTTTTAGCTCTGTGGCTGGCTCGCCGGGACATCGCGTCTCGCAGATCTTGGGGGTTAGAGTTTAGGTCTTTCTTGCTAGCACCGACATGACGAGTGTCCGACTTACGTCCCTTAACGTTAAGGGATTTAATTCCCCCGAAAAGAGGTCGCAAGTCTTATATCATTTGCACAAACAGAGATCGCATATAGTATTCCTCCAAGAAACTCATCTTCTCTCCTCTCATATACAGTCTTATCGTAACCGTTATTTCCCTACCTGGTGCCATAATAGTGACTCCTCCTCTAAAGTCAGGGGAGTGGCCATCTTCTTCCATAAGTCCCTCCCTGTGGTGATTCTGGACACGTTCCGGGATGCTGATGCAAGAGCCATATTCGTTAAAATTAGCCTCCAGGGACAAGTCTACACATTGGCAAATGTGTACGTGCCCAATACAGGTCAGTTGACTTTCCTGACCAGAACCTTGGATGCCCTCCTCCACTTTGCCCAGGGGCAGATTGTCTTGGGGGGGGGACCTGAATCTGGTTTTAAATCCCCTGTTGGACACCTCCGCCGGGCGTTCCTCGATGGCCTATAATGCTGTTAATAAAATCAAGAAGCTGCTCCATGACATGCAGCTAGTGGACGTGTGGAGACTGCTGCACCCCTTGGACCGGGACTATACCTTCTACTCCTTCCCCCATAATTCGTATACACGAATCGATTATATCCTACCACAGCATTCACTTCTCCGCTGTGTGGTGTCGGCCTCGGTGGGCAGTGCTCTCCACTCGGACCACGCCCCTGTTCACTGCGACTTGGCTCTCCCGTACTATACCCGGCCGGCCTTCTCGTGGAGACTGAATGAGTCCCTCCTGTCTGACTCGCTGTGCCTGTCAGACTTACAGCGCTCGACAGAGATCTTTCTTTCAGCGCACTCTTCGGATCGGACTCCTCCCCAGATCCAGTGGGAGGCCCTAAAATGCTCCCTTAGAGGGACATTAATTAAACATGGAGCGCGTCTCAAGAGGGAAGCTGCAGCTAAGCTCCAACACCTTTTGACGTGTTTGGCGTCCTTGGAGGCCTCCCACAAGGCATCGGGGCGGGGAGTCGGATTTGAGAGCCCTTGTCCAGACCCGTCATGACATTCTCCAGCTCATGGAGCATAGGCATAAACGGTATAGACAGTTGTGCGCCAGCTCTTTTTATACCGGGTGCAACAAGCCAGGCAAATTTTTAGCCCGGGCGCTCAGGGATAGGAGGGCGGCATTGTATGTCCCAGCCATCAAGACCCGGGAGGGACGGGTGGTTCATCTTACAGAGGATATTCTGCAGGTTTTCCACGACTACTACTCTAGGCTGTATAATCTCCCCTCTCCCGATGTCTCGGGAGACTCACTCCGCTCCTACTTAGCCAGGACTGCACTCACCCCCCTCCCGGCTGGATCCCTCGCCTCTCTGGAGGCACCGTTCTCTGAAGAGGAGTTGCTGGCAGCTATAAAGTCCCTGCCCTCTGGCAAGAGCCCGGGTCCGGATGGCTATACAGCTCTATTTTATAAAGTGCTTAAGACTGAGCTGTCTTTGCCCCTGCGTTGTGCGTTCAACGGGGTGTCCGCGGACTCCCCCTTTGATCCGGCTTTTTTGCGGGCTCACATTGTGGTAATCCCTAAAGAGGGTAAGGACCCATCACAATGCCAGAACTTCCGCCCCATCTCTTTGATCAACACGGATGCAAAAATCTTCGCCAAAATGCTCGCGAACAGGCTGACCCCTTTGCTTGGGGACATTATCCACCAGGACCAGGTGGGGTTCGTGCCCTTCAGAGAGGCGAGGGACAACACGCTGAAAACCTTTTCCCTGATCCATCAAGTCCGCCTACACAACACTCAGTGCCTTCTCCTGTCACTAGACGCGGAGAAGGCCTTCGATAGAGTTGCGTGGGCCTTTTTGGACGGGGTGTTGCGGGCGCTGGGTCTGGGCCCGGAGATGCGGGGGAGGGTTATGGCCCTGTACAACGCGCCCCAAGCCCAGGTGAGGGTCAATGGGGTGTTGTCCACTCCTCTGACGATTGGCAATGGCACCAGGCAGGGCTGCCCCCTCTCCCCTATTCTATATATCCTGGCCATGGAACACCTGTTACGAGCGCTGCGTAATGACTCCCGTGTACAGGGGATCCGGGTGGGGGGTCACCATTTTAAATGTTCAGCTTTCGCTGACGATTTGCTCCTCTACCTCGGGGATCCTGCATCCTCGCTCCCGGCAGCATTGGGGGTTCTGGAAGAATACAGCCTTTATAGCAACCACAAAATAAACATGGCAAAAAGTGTAGCCATGGGGTTAAATATACCGCGGGATTCCCTGTCCTCCATGAAGACCGCTTTCCCTCTCTCCTGGACAGATTCATCTTTTAAGTACCTAGGAGTTCACATACCCTCGAATCTAGACAGGGTATTTGACCTCAATTTTGTCCCTCTGTTTGCCAGAATTAAACAGGACCTCTTAAAATGGGACAAAAAAGATTTTTCGTGGCTAGGACGGATAAGCATCATGAAGATGAATATTCTTCCACGCCTGTTGTATCTTTTTCAGGCGATCCCTACGCTGCTCCCCAGAACCTTCTTCAAATCTTTGCGGACCTTAATCTCCCAATTCGTATGGGCGCGGGGTAGACCTAGAATAGCGAATGCCACTTTGTGTAGGCCAAAGGCTGAGAGGGGCTCGCGCTGCCAGACTTTCAGGCCTACTACCTGGCCGCGGTGGCGGTGAGAACGCTGGATGCCTTCCGGGGAGGAAGCTCTAAACTCTGGGTGTTTCTAGAGGACTTAATTTACGGGGCTCCCATTGCAGCGCTTCCCTGGCTTCCGCCTTCGGTGCTATCGAGAGGTCTACTCACCAGTGTGCCTTTGATCACTCACACCTCTGTGGTGATATTTCGAGCATATGCTTCTAAACTTGGGCTTTTCAGCGTGGGCGGCCTCTGTACCCCGTTGCTGGGCAATCCCGACATTCCTGAATACCTAGCGGTGGCGCTTGCCCGGTTGCTGGGAGCTGGGGCTGCTGCATCTGTCCTGGACCAGGTGGTCACCTCGGGGGCTCTGAGGGGATATGAAGCCCTGGTAGGAGAGAATAACACAGCCCAGTTTTCTCGGTTTCACTATTACCAACTCAGTAGTTTCTATTCAAAGTGGAGGAAGCTGTTTGGGGGGCAGGGACCCCTAACCACTTTTGAGTTGTGGTGTCTGGGACGATACTCTGAAAGGCGGACTCTCTCTGGCTTATATAGACTCTTGATTGACTCTAGGGCTGGCGATAAGCTCCCCTTTCAAAGTAGCTGGGAGAGAGAACTCAATCAGCCTTTCTCAGGAGCTGATTGGTCCAGGGTCTTTCAGCTGGCCCATAGGTCCTCGGTGTCCTCTAGGGCCCAGGAGTTAAATTATAAAATTATCACAAGATGGTACCGTGTCCCCGCGCTGCTTAATTCTTTCTATCCCTCGGTCCCCGTGATATGCTGGAGGTGCAGGAAGGAGAGGGGGACCATGACTCACGTCTGGTGGGGTTGCTCGGTTCTACAACCTTTCTGGGAGGGGGTGCTTAGTATGATCCACAGAATCACGGGGGTTAGGATCCGAAACTGCCCTGCTTCTGTCCTTCTGCTTGACATTCCACTCCCCACTGCTCTTCTAAAATCCCACCTCCTGGTCTTCCTCCTTTTGGCTGCCAAGATAGTGATTCCCAGACTCTGGCTGTCATCCGCCTGCCTGACTATGACGGACTGGATTCGGGAGGTTCATGCGCTCCAGCGTTTAGAGGAGTTCAGGACTGATTCTCCTTTGCGTTATAGTCGGTATCTGATTACTTGGGAGGACTGGATCTCTTTTTGTAGCTCAGATACTTATTTAACCTGTTCTTGAGGCAGGGACTCTGGTTCCTGCGGAGAACGTGGTAAGGACTTGCGACCTATCATCTTCAACTATATGTATTGTGGGAGTGTGGTGTGCCCGGTGAGCCAGCGGTTGTGCTATGTTACCTTTGTTTGTGATATCATGACAATTCAGTTTGGTCTGCACATGAGGTTGTTCCCTAGACATGTCGGTACCTGAGGTGCTTAAGTGGGGGTTCTAGGGCGGAGCTCTAGCCCTGGACTCTCGAATGAATCCTGCTACTGGACAAAGGCCCTCCATTTGGTGCCCAAGTTGTAGAGTCGGTAGCCAATAATGAACCGCACTCTTTCCATTCCTTTGATCCCCCTTGTGTTGTTTTTTCTTTTTTTTTTTTTTCTTTCTTTCTCATCTCTCTCTTTCTTCCCCCCTCCCTTCTTCTCACTCTTTAGCTCCTCCTTTGGCCTTCATAATAGTGGAGGCCATACTTTTGGCTTTTTTGAGATACCATCTGGAAATAATGCTGCCGTCTCTTTTGGTAACTGTACTAACTTAAGGACATATTGTGTAACCTCTGTGCAATGTTTTACACTGTATTTTTCATGATCTTGTTAATAAAAATGTAATCACGGGAGATTTGTTGCTCTCACAGTTCACACATAGTTTGACATGAAGCTGGCATGAATATTTAACCCATTTTGCAGAGTTTTAAATTTTTGCATTAATTTATATTCCCATTCCTTTCCTCCCCCCTGAGTCTTAAAATTCCCCCTTAAGATCGTAACCTTAAATCTCCCTGGAATATTTTCTCCAAGAAATGGGGCCACTGGCAGACAGTTCTGTTTTTTTAAGGGGAATCTGTGGGGGTTCATGGCTGACTGAGTCTCTGCCCTTTTTCC
>JAODAL010027543.1:0-54764 GCA_025379985.1 Phyllomedusa bahiana
CTAGGGGACAATGAAGCTACAGGGGACGAGGCTGCACAATTAAGTTACAGAGCCTGAGGCTGCACAAGTGAGTTACAGACCTAGGCTGCACAAAAAGCTACAGGGGGCTGAGGGTGCACAAATGAATTACAAGCCCGAGCTCACAAGTAGTTACAAGCCTGACTGCACAATGAAGTTACAGGCCTGGGGCTGCACAACTGAAGTTACAAGCCTGAGGCTCAAAGTGAGTTACAAAGCCTGAGGCTGCACAACTGAAGTTTCAGGTCTGGGTTGCCCTACTGAAATTACAAGCCAGCGGGCCCAATGAGTACAGAGCCTGAGGGTGCACTACTAAGTTACAGGCCTGACTGCACAATGGTTACAGGCCTTTAGGTTTTCATACGAAGTTAAGAGCCCGAGCTGCACAAAGGGGGTTACAGACCTAACGCACAACTGAAGTTACAGAGCTTGGGGCTGCACAACGAAATTCAGACCGAGGCTGCACAACGAAGTTCAGGCCTGAGGCGGGGCTCTGAAGTAACAGAGCCGGGGGTACGCGCTGAAGTTTAAAACCCGAGGGTGCCAGAAGTTACGAGCCTGAGGTTCCACAACTGAAGCACAGGGGCTGAGGCTGCGTACGAATTTAAGAGCCGAGGCGCCAAAATGAATTACAGACCCGAGGGTGCGCTACTGAAGTTACAAAAAAAGATTTTCACTACTGAAGTTACAGAGAAGGCTGCACAAATAGTTACAAGCCTGAGGCTGCACAAGTGAAGTTACAGAGCCCAGACTGCAAATGAGGGTTTTTACAGAGCCGAATGCACAACGAAGTTACAAGCCTGAGGGTGGGCCCAATGAGTTACAAGCCTGAGGGGCACAACTAATTACAGAAAACCCGAGGCTGCACAATGAAGTTTCAGCCTGGGCTGCACAATTGAGTTACAGAGCCTGAGGTGCACAACTGAAGCTACAGGGGGCTTTAGGCTTTCACTACTGAATTACAGACCTGAGGTCCACAACAAGCTCAGGGACGGGGGCTCCTACTGAATTTTCAGGCCCCTAGCTGCGCTACTGAAGTTACAGAGCCTGAGGCTGCGCTACTGAAGTTTCAGAAAAAAGAGATCACTACTAAATTACAGAGCCCGAGGGGCACAAATGATTTCGAGCCCGAGGCTGCACAATGAAGTTACAGAGCCTGAGACTGCACAGTAAGTTACGAGCCTGAACTGCACAACGAAGTTACAGACCAGAGACTGCACAACTGAAGTTACGAGCCCAAAACTGCAACTGAAGTTTACAGAGCCAGAGACTGCACAAGTTGGGGGGTTACAGAGCCGGGGGCCCGGGGAAAAACTGAATTACAAGCCCGAGGTGCACAAATGAGTTACAAGCCTGAGGGTGCCAACTGAAATTACAGAGCCCGAGGGGTGCACAACTGAATTACAGACCGACTGCACAAGTGATTAAGGCTGAGGGCAAACAAGCTAAGGGATGAAGGCTGCACAACGAACTACAGGGACGAGGCTGCACAACGAAATTACAGACCCGGCACAATGCTGAAGTTACAGAGCCAGGCTGCCCAACGAAACAGAGCCTGAGCAGCAATCTGAAGAAGTGTAGGTCCCCCCCCTTCCATTTTATCAGTATACAAAAAATGACAGGGATTTTGGATGTCACACCCCAAAAGGTGAGGTCCGCCCCGGGGCACACGACGCCCGCACCTTTTGACACAATCCCCGGGTAGTGCTCTTCTGATTTTTTTATCCACTTTGCTGCACTGAGAAATGAAGCTGCTCTGGCCCCGTGGGGCCCGGGGTGATCTGGGACCGGGGGATGGTTTCCAGAAATGGAGAGAGGGGGGAGGTTTTACCCGACTCCAAAGGCGCTTCAGCTGTCGGGGGGGTGGCCCACGTAGAATCTCTGCAAGAACAAGTGTGGCGGTTAACTATGCAATATGAACCCCCGTAAAACGGCTACACTTCAGAACACTCCCTGTAAACGGCTACACTAGCCCAAAAAATGACCCTCGTAACAGCAGAAACCCCATGGATATGATCCCCTGTTCGGTTACAAATATGCAGTAACCCTCTGTATACGGACACGCAGATAGCTCCTCTGAACGGTTTTCACAAAGCAGATACGAACCCTCTGTTAAGGTTTTTCCCCCCCCCTTTCAGAACGACTCCTCTGTATAAAGGTACACTATCAGATACACCCCTGTAACGGGAAAATTATGCAATACGACCCCTCCCCGTAACGGCTACACATGCAGATAAAAGATCCTCTTTAACGGCTACCATGCAATTACGCTCCTTGATAAAGGGTACACAGCAGATACACTCCCTGATACCACACTATGCAAACACTCCTCTGTATAAAAGGTACACTATGCAGATACACTCCTCTGTTTTGGCTACACTACAGATACGACTCCTTGTATACGGGTTTACACATGCAGATACGACCTCGTATCGGGCTTACACTATGCAGATACGACTCCTCTGTAAAGGTTTCACTATGCAGATACGACTCCTCGTTCGGTTACACTATGCAATACACTCCTCGTATGGTTACACAGCAGATAGACTCCTTGTTAAAAGGCTACATAAGCAGATACGACCCCTCTTATACCACACTATGCAAAGACTTTCCCCTGTATACGGGAACACTATGCAAACACCCCTCTGTATCGGTTAAATTGCAATATACTCCTCTGTATACGGCTAACTATCAGAACGATTCCTCTGATACGGTTAAAACTATCAGATACACTCCCCCTGTATACGCTTCCTATGCAATACGACTCCTTGTATACGGTAACAGCAGATACGACCCTCTTTAAGGTACACTATGCAGATAGATCCTTTTTTTATACTTTAAACCCTTTCGTTCAGTATGACTTTCCCCTGTATACGGTAACTATGCAGAACACTCCTTGTATACGGTTCACATGCAGAATGTCTCTGTATAGGTTCACTAGAGATACATCCTTGGTACGGACACTATGCAATAGACTCTCTTTTTACGGTACACTATGCAGATAGACTCCTGTTACGCTACATTGCAGATAGACTCTCTTTACGGTACACTTCAGAAGACTCTCTGTATACGCTACCTATGCAGTTCACTCCTTGTATAGGTACACTTGCAGATAGACTCTCTGTTTTACGGCTACACTAAGGGAGAAGACCCTCTGTAACGGTTACATTGGATACGACTCCTTCTGTATAGCACCAAGATAACTCCTCTTTACGTTACACATGGATACGACTCCTCTGTCCTTCACTATGCAGATACGACTCCTTGTTAGGAACTAGCGATAGATCCCCTGTATCGTTACAATGCAGAACACTCCTCGTTCGGCTACAATGCAGATACACTTCTGTATACGGTTCCAACAGATAGATCCCTGATACGGCACACTTGCAGTAGACTCTCTTATACGGTACCAGCGAAGCTCTCGTTACGGCTACCTAGCAGATACGCCCCTGTATACGGTTCACTATGCAGATACGACTCCTCTTAGGTTACATATGCAGATACGTCTCTTTATACGGCTACCTATGCAATACGACTCCTCTGTATTAACGCTAGACCCAAAGGATAAAAACTCTCTGTATGGTTACACACGATAATCCTGTATACGGTACACGCGATAGACTCTCGTTAAAGGCTACACATGCGATAGACTCCTCTGTATAGGCTACATATGCAGATAGACTCTCTGTATACGGCTACACTATGCAGAAGATCCTTGTTACGGCTACATAGCGTTCGACTCCTCTGTTACGGTACATATGCAGATAGACCCCTGTTACGTTTCACTATTGCAGATTGATCCTCGTATACGGTAACTAGCAATACGAATCCTCTGTATACGGTCCTATGAGATACGACTCCTCGTATAGCGACCCCACGAATAAATTCTCTTTTACGCTAGAACATGGTACGACCCTCTGAAAGGTACACTGAACATAACGACTACCTCTGTATACGTGTACACTATGCAGATATGACTCCTCTGTATATCGGCTACACTATGCAGATACGACTCCTCTGTATACGGCTTACACTATGCAGATACGAACTCCTCTGTATACGGTTACACTATGCAGATAGACTCCTCTGTAAAACGGCTACACTATGCAGATACGACTCCTCTGTATACGGCCACACTATGCAGATATGACTCCTCTGTATACGGCTACACTATGCAGATATGACTCCTCTGTATACGGCTACACTATGCAGATACGACTCCTCTGTATACGGTTACACTATGCAGATACGACTCCTCTGTATACGGCTACACTATGCAGATATGACTCCTCTGTATACGGCTACACTATGCAGATATGACTCCTCTGTATACGGCTACACTATGCAGATATACGATCCTCTGTATACGGTAACAAGAAGATACGACTCCTCTGTATACGGCAGACACTATCACTCGATTACGCAGACCAGTCCTCTGTATACGGCTACACTATGCAGATACGACTCCTCTGTATACGGCTACACTATGCAGATATGACTCCTCTGTATACAGCTAGACCACATTGATATGACTCCTCTGTATACGGTTACACTATGCAGATACGACTCCTCTGTATACGGGTACACTAGCAATCGACCTCTGATACGGCTACCAAAAGCGAAAAGATCCCCTGATAGGCTACACTATGCAGATCGACTCCTCATATGGGGTAAATATGCAGATACAATCCTCTGTTACGGCTCACAATCAGATAGAACCCTCTGTATCGGTACACTATCAGATACGACTCCCCTGTTACGGTTACACTAGCAGATACGATCCCTTTTACGGTTACACTACAATACGACTCCCCTTATCGGTACACTATAGATATGACTCCTCTGTTCGGCTACACTATGAAGATATGACTCTCTGTATACGGCTAATTGCAGATACGATCTCTGTAACGGGTACACTTGCAGTACGACTCCTCTGATACGGGTACATTTGCAGAAACGACCTTTATACGGCTACACTACAGATCGATCCTCTGTATAGGTTTCACAATGCAGATCGAACCCCCGTATAGGTACACTATGCAGATACGGCTCCTTTAAGGGGTACACTATCAGTTTACTCCCCTGTATGGGTAGACCCCACGATATGACTCCCCTGTATCGGCTACATATGCAGATACGACTCCTCGTATACGGCTCACTATCAGAAAACCCTCTGATACGGTAAAATCAGATACGACTTTTTGTATACGGTACACATGCAATACGACCCCCCTTTTATCGGCTACACTATGCGATGGGCTCCTCTGTATACGCTACACTATCAGATCGATCCCTTTTGACCTACACTATGCAGATACGACCCTCTGTATACGGCACCTAGCAGATACGATCCCTTTTTATAGGCTAAATTGCAGATACACCCTTGTATCGGCTACACTATTCAGATCGACTCCTCGTACCTACACTTGCAGAAAGATTCGTAATGGCTGACCACGCGGATATGCTCTTATGTGACGCTAAAACCCCCGGATACGCTCCCCCTGTATACGGTTACATATGAGATTTTGTTTCCCCTGTATTGGCTAGACTACACGGATAGATCTCTTATACGGTTACATATGGGGATAGACTCCTTGTATACGGCTACACTATGCAGATAGATCCTCTGTTACGGTGCCACCAGATTAAACCACGTATACGGGGTAACCACAAGATTGCTCCCCTGTTAGGCTAGACCAAAACAGAATGACTCCTCTGTATACAGCTAGACCAGTGGTATGACTCCTTGTATACGGGTAGACCCGCAGATAGACTCCTCTGTATAGCTAGACACGTGGAAAGATCCTCTGTATAGGCTAGACCCGCGGATATGTCCTCTGTATAGGCTACAACGTGGAATGGACTTTTATGTTAACACTACACAGATCTGATCCCCTTATACCTAAAACCAAAGGGTATGAAAACCCGTATACGGGTGCACACATGGATGGACCCTCTGTATCGCTGCACACATGGTATGATCTCTGTATACGGCTGACCAATGGAAATATCCCCGTTACGGCTGACCACATGGATATGACTCCTCTGATACGGAAACTACATGGTATACTCCTCTGTATATGACTGAACGTGGATATGATCCTCTGTTTTTAAGCCTGGAAATATGACCCCTCGTATAGGGCTAGACCACATGGATATGCTCCTCTGATATGAAAGACCATGTGGTATGACCCCTTGTATAGACTAACCATGTGGTAGGGACTCCTCTTATTGACAAACCCATGTAATTGACTCCTTGATATGACAGCCATGTGGATATGATCCTCGTAAATGGTTCAAACATGACACCCAGTGAGGATCTGCCCAAAAAGGGTAGGGTCCACTAAAAACACCCCACCAAGGTGCATGATTATGTCATATGATTTGTAAAACGGGCAGGGGGGACATCCGGGGGCCCCCTATTACACTTAGGGGGAACTTGGCACTGCGTTCTCCGTGGGATTTAGATGACTCCCCCACGGAGAACATTTTAAAACGGGGTCTGACGGAGTCACTACAACACCATGGAGTTTTGCATTTTTCGTCAAGAAGTAACGGATGTACTTCTGATGTTGGAAACCGTGCGCCCCAGCTACAGACGCATCCCCGTAAAGAATAGATAAAGGGGCCGGGGTTAATCACCACGCGAAGAGAGGGGTGCTGGACACGATGACAATCAGGTGGGGGACGAGGTGAAGAAGGGGACAGGAACATGAGGATTGGGAGGGATGATCATCGATGACGTAAATGTCCTTTAGGGAAAGGGGTTTATGATCCGACCGATGGGGGGTGGTGTGTAAAAGGACTTTGGGGGTGTGCATCTTGTTTCAGGGGAACCGCGTCGCTTCCGGGGGCACCGAAATTTCCCCCCCCATGGGGGAAGGTGAAGGAGGAGCCATCCCAGGATCCTAAAAATGGCAGGGAGTCGCTTACCCATCCTGAAACATGTGAAAATCACACGGGACCCCCCGCCCTCACCTTGTAGTAATCCCAGCCGGGGTAGCCCCCACTCTCATTGCTTTTTTTGCGCGTCCCCTTTTATGACCGGCCGTTGTCCGTCGCTCACCACACTTGGGCCAAGGCGGAGGGGTTTTGGCCAGTAGAGAAAAGGGTGAATAAGCAACACAAGTCCCCACTGCCCGGATGTACTGCCAGAACACTGTGAGCTTAACCTGAGGGGAACAAACAGGGTGAGACATCGCAGGGGCCACGCTGTACTCAGCGCCAGGACGCTGCACCCACCCCGCCGTCTTCTGTCTCCGTCTGGATGAGTTTCTCCATCTGAGGTTTTTTTGCCATTGCGGTTTCTGACATTTTCCTTTCACACAGTTTCCGGCGTGTAGACATGGCGTGTGAGGGCTCTGTGTCTGAGGAGAGGACGCTGATCTGTCTGGAGAAGAAGGAGGGAAATACAGCATCTTACAGTCTTACCCTGTTTAAAGGTTTGGAAAATGGGGGGACGACCCCAAGCATCCCATATGTGAGCGGGGTGCCCCAGGGGGCCTTTTCCCCGTTATGTCCTCAGCTAAAAACTTTGGCAAAAGGGGTGGGGGATTTGTGGTCATTGGGTTTTTTGGTTTTGGGCTTTTCTCACTATATGGTGGTGGTTTTTTGGTCATTGGTTTTTGGTTGGGCTTACCCACTATGTGGTTGGGTGGGGATTTTGTGGTCAAAGGTGTTGTGGGGGTTTTTTTCAGTTTACTATGTGGTGGTGATAGGTGGTATGTGTGGTTGGGTGGGTTATCCAGGGCATAAAGTGGTGGTGGGGGGGGATGTGGTTATGGGTTGTTTTATTTTTTCGTCCCCTAGGGGTTTGGGGGGTTTAAGGTGGTCCCTGGGTAGAAATTTTTATTCAAATCAAATATGTGGCGGGGATTTTGTGGTATGGTGTTGTTTGGTTTTTTAGGTTTATGATTGGGGGGGATTATTCCGTTAATATGTGATGGTGTTTGGTGGTCATGGTTTTTTTGGTATTTTTTCAAACATTTGTTGGGGTTGGTAATTTGGGCATTTGGGGTGATCGGGATTATTCGTTTACTAAAAGCAGTGGTGATATGTGGTTTTTGGTTTTGAAAATTATTATTTTGTTTACTATGTGATGGGGATATGTGGTCATGGTGTAGTGTTTTATTAAGGTCACTATGTGATGGTGATAGGTGGTTTATGGTGTTGTGGGATTATTTAGTCAATATTTTGGTGGGTGATATATGGTCATGGGGGTTTATGTAAAATTTTTCAGTCACTGTGTGTGGGGGATTGTGGTCATGATTTTTATAACTTATTCAGTCAAAATATGTGGTGGGTGATATATGGTCATTTGGGGTTTTGGTTGTTTGGTTTATGATGTTGTGGTAATTTTTTCGGAAAAAACTATGTGGGGGGTGTTTTGGGGGTCATTTGGGGTTGAGGTATTTTTCAGTCCTTTTTGTTTGGGGATGTAGGGTTTGGGCAGGGTTTTGTTTGGGATTATGGGAATACATGTGTTTGGGGATAGGGGGGGTTTTTGGGTTTTTTGTGGCATTTTTCAGTTTACTTTGTGGGGGGTGATATATGGTCCCTGGTGTTGTGGGTTTTGGGCATGATGTTGTGGTTTTTTTCGAAAATTTCTATGGGTGGGAATATGGGTCATGGTGTTTTTTGGGGATTTTTTCGTCACTGTGTGGGTGATTGGGGGGTCTGGGGTTGTGGGTATTATTTCCCAAACACTATGTTTTTTTTGGGGGGGATTTGGGTGGTCTTTGGGGTTGTGGCCCTTTTTCAAGGGCACTATGTTGGTGGGGGGATATATGGTCCTGGTGTTGGGTTTTATTCAGTCACTGTGTGGGGGATAGGTTTGGGCATGATGGGTTTAGATTTTTATTCAGTCCTATGTAATTTGGGGATTTTTGGTGGGTCATGGTTTTGGGGGTTTATTTTAGTCATATTGTGGGGGGTTTGGGATGTGGTTATGGAAATTTTTATTATTTTTTCCCGTCCCCTAGGTGGTTGGGGGATAAAATGGTTTTGTTGTTTGTTTTTATTATTCCCGTTCACTATGTGGTTTGGGGATATTGTGGTCATGGTTTTTGGGGGTAATTTGTGGTCATTTTAAAGTGGTTTGGTTTTTATTTCAGTTTTCTATGTTTATGGTGAATTTGGTGGGGCATGGTGTTTTTTGTATTAAATTCCCAAACACTATGTGGAGTATATGGGTCTGGGTGATGGGGTTATTCAGTCAAATAAAGGGAGAGGTGATTGTGGTTATGGGGGGTTTATTTTTATTAAATTTATTTATTTTTGTGATGGTGATATTTTTACCCCTTTCCCCCCCCCTTGGTTGAAATTGATGGAAACTTTTTTTTTCCCAAATAATAATTTTGTAACTATTGGTTAAAGGTGTTGTGTTATTATTAAGGGCCTATGTGATGGGGGGGTTGGTGGTCACGGTGTTGTGGTATTATTCATTAACTATGTGTTGGTGATATGTGGTCATGGTTTTTTGTGGTTGTGGTCATGGGGGGGGGGTATTAATTTAGTTACAAAGTGATGGTGATAGGGGGTCACCCGGGGTTGTGGGAAATTTTTCAGTAAACTATGTGGGGGGTGATATGTGGTTTATGGTGTTGTTTGGGATTATTCATTCACTTTGTGTTGGTTTATATTTTGGGGCAATTTGGGGTTGTGGTTGTGGTCATTTATGTGGAATTATTCCCGTTACTATTTTGATGGGATAGGTGGTCACGGTGTTGTGGCATTATTTAAATTTACAATTTTGTTTGGTTTATAAGTGGTCATGGTGTTTTTGGCATTATTTTTGTTTATGCAGTTTGGTTTTAAAATGTGGTCATGATGTTGAGGTATTATTCCGGCCATGGTGTGGAAATATTATTTGGTCCTTATGTAGTGGTTTTATTTATTTTTTTTGGTTTTAATGGAATTTATAGGTAGAATTTTATATTGAGTTACAGCGGGGGTTGGGGATTTTTCCCGTCACTATATTTTTGGGGATATGTGGGCCCTTTTTGTGGCTTATTTATTTGGTGGTTTTTTCGTCACTGTATAGTGGGGATATGTGGCAGTATCATTTGGTACAAAGAAATCCCCCAAAAACCCCTTTTGTTTTTGGGGAAAGGGGTTTTACCCAATCTTTATGTATGTTTTGGGGGACTCCGCACCTCCGTCCATTTTGTCCAGGTCGTCTCCTTACCTGATGAACATCTTGCGGGCCTCGTTGGCGACGGGCTCGTTGTCTACCAGATCCGTGTGGTTACTGAGCGTCTCCTCGGCCGGAGAAAATTCCTCCTCGTTTTTGGACTGGGAAAAAAGAGGAGGGGAGGGCCCGGGGACCCCCCTGTTTTTACATGTGGGACATGTAATGGGGGGCGGGCCGGTCACCTTTCCCCGTCAGTCCTCCTCCTCCCCCGTCGTCATCCCAAACGGTTTGTTCCGCAGAAATTCAGGAAAAGGGGCCGTTTTTGTTTTATTTAGTCCCGGGACGATCCCTTCCCGTCCCCCTTTTCCGTCCACGATCACAACAATATGGTTCGATTTTGGGAAAAAAAAACTGAAACCCCCTGTGTGACCCGAAGCCCCGTCTGAGATGGGATTAGATACACAGTCAGCAGACGCAAATCACAAAAGGATAGGATTAGATAAAACAGCCCCAGCAGATGGTATCACGCAGGATAGGATTAGATTACACAGCTCAGCAGACGTTTTCACACAGGATAGGATTAGATACACAAGCTCAGCAGACAGTATCACACAGGATAGGAATTAGTTTACACAGCTCAGCAAAAAGTATCACACAGTATAGGATTAGATACACAGCTCAGCAGACGGTATCACAAGGATAGGATTAGATCACAGCTCAGCAGACGGTATCACACAGGATTGGATTAGATACACAGCTCATCAGAAAGTATCACACAGGATAGGATTAGATACACAGCTCAGCAAAAAGTATCACACAGTATAGGATTAGATACACAGCTCAGCAGACGGTATCACAAAGGATAGGATTAGATATACAGCTCAGCAGACAGTATCACACAGGATGGGAAATTAGATAACAGCCTCAGCAGACAGTATCGCACGGGTTTGGATTAGATACACGGTTTCAGCAGACGGTATCACACAGGATAGGATAAGATAACAGGCTCAGCAGACGGTATACACAGGATAGGATTAGATACACAGCTCAGCAGATGGTATCACGCAGGATAGGATTAGATACACAGCACAGCAGACGGTATCACACACAATAGGATTAGATACACAACTCAGCAGAGAGTATCACACAGGATAGGATAAGATACACAGCTCAGCAGACGGTATCACACAGGATAGGATTAGATACGCAGCTCAGCAGACGGTATCACACAGGATAGGATTAGATACAACCACACAGCAGACGGTATCACACAGGATAGGATTAGATACAACCACACAGCAGATGGTATCACACAGGATAGGATTAGATACGCAGCTCAGCAGACGGTATCACACAGGATAGGATAAGATACACGGTTCAGCAGACGGTATCACACAGGATAGAATTAGATACACAGCTCAGCAGACGGTATCACACAGGATAGGATTAGATACACAGCTCAGCAGACGGTATCACACAGGATAGGATTAGATACACAGCTCAGCAGACTGTATCACACAGGATAAGATTAGATACAAGGCTCAGCAGACTGTATCACACAGGATAGTATTAGATACACAGCTCAGCAGACGGTATCACACAGGATAGGATTAGATACACAGCTCAGCAGACAGGAGCACACAGGATAGGATTAGATACACGGCTCAGCAGACAGTATCACACAGGAAAGGATTAGATATGTGGCTCAGCAGACGGTCTCACACCGGATAGGATTAGATACACAGCACAGCAGACGGTATCACACAGGATAGGATTAGATACACAGCTCAGCAGACTGTTTTCACAGAGATAGGATTAGATACACCTCAGCAGACGGTATCACACAGGATAGGATTAGATACACAGCTCAGCAGACGGTATCACACAGGATAGGATTAGATACACAGCTCAGCAGACGGTATCACACAGGATAGGATTAGTTACACAGCTCTGCAGACGGTATCACCCCGGGATAGGATTAGATAACAACTCAGCAGACGGTATCACACAAGATAGGATTAGTTTACACCCCAGCAAGGGTATCACACAAGATAGGATTAGATACACAGCTTGCAGACGGTATCACACGGATAGGATTAATACACAGTCAGCAGACGTACACACGGAGAGGATTAGATACACAGCTCAGCAGACGGTATCACACAGGATAGGATTAGATACACAGCTCTGCAGACCGTATCACACAGGATAGGATTAGATACACAGCACTAGATGGTAGATTGTAGGGGTGTTCCTGTGCTCACCTTTCCTCGTAGTAAACCATCAGGGCCGATGACGTTGTCAAAGATATGTTTGGCCACATGAGCGTCTACAGCAGAGAGAGGGTCGTCCAGCAGGAAGACATCCGAGTTACTGTAGACGGCGCGGGCGAGGCTCACCCGCTGCTTCTGCCCGCCCGATAGGTTAATGCCCTGCAGGGTGAACGAGGAAGACATTACATCAGTATGAACCCAGTGTGTGCAGAGAGCCTGCTATACTGAGGGGTCCCAGCAGCACAAAGTATTTCAGAAAAGAATTGTAAACTACATAGTAGAGCACAGGGTATTTCAGGAGATATATATTGGAAGAAGCATGGTTTCCAGTAGCACAGAGTATTTCAGGAGATCTTTCATTGGGAAAAAGCATGTCTCCAGTAGCACAGAGTAAATTTTAGGAGATTACATTGGAAGAAGCATGGTCTCCAGTAGCACAGAGTATTTCAGGAGATCTATACTGGAAGAAGCCTGGTCTACAGTAGCACAGAGTATTTCAGGAGATCTATACTGGAAGAAGCATGGTCTCCAGTAGCACAGAGTATTTAGAAGACGTGTCAGCTCTGCAGTACAGGATGGCTGCCTAGCAGCGCAGAGTATTTCAGGAGATCTATGTTGGAAGAAGCATGGTTTCCAGTAGCACAGAGTATTTCAGGAGATCTACATTGGAAGAAGCAAGGTCTTCAGAAGCACAGAGTATTTAGGAGACAAGTGTCAGCTCTGCAGTACAGGAGGGCTCTCTAGCAGCACAGAGTATTTCAGGAGATTTATATGTGGAAAAAGCATGGTCTCCAGTAGCACAGAGTATTTCAGGAGATATATATTGGAAGAAGCATGGTCGCCAGTAGCACAGAGTATTTCGGAGACGTGTCAGCTCTGCAGTACAGGAGGGCTCCCTAGCAGCGCAGAGTATTTCAGGAGATCTACATTGGAAGAAGCATGGTCTCCAGTAGCACAGAGTATTTCGGAGACGTGTCAGCTCTGCAGTACAGGAGGGCTCTCTAGCAGTGCAGAGTATTTCAGGAGCTCTACATTGGAACAAGCATGGTCTCCAGTAGCACAGAGTATTTCAGGAGATCTACATTGGAAGAAGCATGGTCTCCAGTAGCACAGAGTATTTCAGGAGATCTATACTGGAAGAAGCCTGGTCTCCAGTAGCACAGAGTATTTCAGGAGATCTATACTGGAAGAAGCCTGGTCTCCAGTAGCACAGAGTATTTAGAATACGTGTCAGCTCTGCAGTACAGGAGGGCTCCCTAGCAGCACAGAGTATTTCAGGAGATCTACATTGGAAGAAGCATGGTCTCCAGTAGCACAGAGTATTTCAGGAGATCTACATTGGAAGAAGCATGGTCTCCAGTAGCACAGAGTATTTCAGGAGATCTATGTTGGAAGAAGCATGGTCTCCAGTAACACAGAGTATTTCAGAAGATCTATATATGAAGAAGCAAGGACTCCAGTAGCACAGAGTATTTCAGGAGATATATATTGGAAGAAGCGTGGTCTCCAGTAGCACAGAGTATTTCGGAGACGTGTCAGCTCCGCAGTACAAGAGGGCTCCCTAGCAGCGCAGAGTATTTCAGGAGATCAAAACTGGAAGAAGCCTGGTCCCAGAGCACAGAGTTAAATTTTAGAGGGTCTATACTGGAAGAAGCCTGGTCTCCAGTAGCACAGAGTATTTCAGGAGATATATATTGGAAGAAGCATGGTCTCCAGTAGCACAGAGTATTTAGAAGACGTGTCAGCTCCGCAGTACAGGAGGGCTCCCTAGCAGCGCAGAGTATTTCAGGAGATCTATACTGGAAGAAGCCTGGTCTCCAGTAGCACAGAGTATTTCAGGAGATCTATATTGGAAGAAGCATGGTCTCCAGTAGCACAGAGTATTTCAGGAGATCTACATTGGAAGAAGCATGGTCTCCAGTAGCACAGAGTATTTCAGGAGATCTATATTGGAAGAAGCATGGTCTCCAGTAGCACAGAGTATTTAGGAAACGTGTCAGCTCTACAGTACAGGAGGGCTCCCTAGCAGCACAGAGTATTTCAGGAGATCTACATTGGAAGAAGCATGGTCTCCAGTAGCACAGAGTATTTCAGGAGATCTATGTTGGAAGAAGCATGGTCTCCAGTAACACAGTGTATTTCAGAAGATCTATATTGGAAGAAGCAAGGTCTCCAGTAGCACAGAGTATTTCAGAAAAGAATTGTGAACTACATAGTAGAAGAGTCACCAGCAGCACAGAGTATTTCAGGAGATCAACATTGGAAGAAGCATGGTCTCCAGTAGCACAGAGTATTTCAGGAGATATATATTGGAAGAAGCATGGTCTCCAGTAGCACAGAGTATTTTGAAAGACGTTTGTCCAGCTTTTCCGCAGTAACAGGAGGGCTCCTAGCAGCGCAGAGTATTTCAGGACACACATTTTATACCTCACCTTTTCCCCGATCTCGGTCTGGTCTCCCCCCGGCAGCACCTCCAGGTCGGTCAGCAGGGCGCAGGCTTCCAGAACCTTCTTGTAGTGTTTCTCGCTGTCTGCTCGACCAAACAAGATGTGGTCCTTCAGCGTGGAGTTCTGTATCCAGGCCTGCTGCGGGACGTACGCCACCGAGCCCTGCAACACGCACAGATCAGAGCCGCGATCTCCGCACCCACCGAGGCGGGACGCAGATGTACAGGGTCACACAAACACTCGCTTCTAGTGCTGAGGTTCCGTTACTTTGTACGATGAAAAGTTCTACAACTTTCTAATATGCTTTGTGCTTTAAATCTCTACTGTTTTCACAATCTGTTTGCTGTCAGTGAATAGAAACATCCATTATGAGCTAGTCCTGAGCTGAGGGCTCGTTTCAATGTCTCAGCACAGCCAATCTCCCATACTGGAGGCTCCATGCTCTCGCCTACACCCATACAATGTAACGCCTCCTCAGCTCATCCACTGACAGCAAGCAGAGTTCTAGTAGTAATGTATAATGATGGCCCGATTGGGTTCCTGCCACCGACCTTCACGGAGACGTCTCCTTCTAGCTTCTCCATCTCTCCCAGCAGGGCAGACACCAGGGAGGACTTCCCACAGCCGACGTGACCGACGATGGCGACCAGCGAGCCGGAGGGGACCAGCAGGTTGATGCTGTGGGGAGAGGAGGTGACATGAAGGAGGCGCAGGGTATGGAGCCCCCCCATCCGCCACACACAGGGGTCTCTTACTTGGTCAGTACTGGATCACTGGATCGAGCCCAGCTGAAGGTCCCGTTCTGCACCGCGATGCCGACACCTGCAACCGGGAGAGAAGGTCAATCACAAAACCGGAGGAACTCCTCTCACGCCAGCGGCTTGTCGTATCTAATCCCTCATTGTATGGCTGCAAACGTGGCCAATTATCGGATAGTCTGGATTATCAGATTATTGGATGGCGATGAGTAATTTGGCGATGGGTCATCAGATTATCTGGATTATTAGATGGTGCTGGGTAATCAGATTATCTGGATGGTGATGGGTAATCAGATTATATGGATTATTAGATGGTGCTGGGTAATCAGATTATCTGGATGGTGATGGGTAATCAGATTATATGGATTATAAAATGGTGCTGGGTAATCAGATTATTAGATGGTGCTGGGTCATCAGATTTTCTGGATTATTAGATGGTGCTGGGTCATCAGATTTTCTGGATTATTAGATGGTGCTGGGTCATCAGATTTTCTGGATTACTGGATGGTGCTGAATTTTCAGATTCTGGATCATTAGATGGTGTTGAAGTTATTGGATGCTGCTGCTATTAGGATTACTAGATGGTGCTAGGTAATCCGAGTCTGGGTCATTAGGTGGTGCTAAGAATGTAGATTTTCTGGATTATTTGAGGGTGATCAGTAATACTTTTCTGGATTATCAAATGGTGACAGAAAATCAGATTATCTGGATTATTGGATGGTGATGGTTTATCAGATTATCTGAATTATTGGATAGCGATGATTTATCAGATTTTCTGGATTACTGGATGGTGATGGTTTGTCAGATTATCAGGATTATTGGACGGCGACGATTTATCAGATTATCTGGATTATTAGATGGTGCTGGGTAATCAGATTTTCTGGATTATTAGATGGTGCTGGGTCATCAGATTTTCTGGATTACTGGATGGTGATGGTTTATCAGATTATTTGGATTATTGGATGGTGATGGTTTATCAGATTATCTGGATTACTGGATGGTGATGATTTATAAGATTATCTGGGGTTACTGGTTGGTGATGATTTATCAGATTATCTGGATTACTGGATGGTGATGATTTATCAGATTCTCTGGATTATTGGATGGTGATAATTTATCAGATTTTCTGGATTATCGTATGGTGACGATTTATCAGATTTTCTGGATTATTGGATGGTGATGATTTATCAGATTTTCTGGATTATTGGATGGTGATGGTTTAGCAGATTTTCTAGATTATTGGATGGTGATGATTTATCAGATTATCTGGATTATTGGATGGTGATGGTCTATCAGATTATCTGGATTATTGGATGGTGACGATTTATCAGACATTCTGGATTATTGGATGGTGATGGTTTATCAGATATTCTGGATTATTGGATGATGATGGTTTATCAGATTTCTGGATTATTGGATGGTTAATCAGATTATCTGGCTTATTGGATGGTGATGATTTATCAGATTTTCTGGATTATTGGATGGTGATGATTTATCAGATTTTCTGGATTATTGGATGGTGATGATTTATCAGATTTTCTGGATTATTGGATGGTGATGATTTATCAGATTTTCTGGATTATTGGATGGTGATGATTTATCCGATTTTCTGGATTATTGGATGGTGATGATTTATCAGATTTTCTGGATTACTGGATGGTGATGATTTATCAGATAATCTGGATGGTGATGATTCATCAGATTATCTGGATTATCGGGGACGGTGATGATTTATCAGATTTTCTGGATTATCGGGGAGGGTGATGGTTTAGCGGATTTTCTGGATTACTGGATGGTGATGATTTATCAGATTATCTGGATTATTGGATGGTGATGCTTTATCAGATTTTCTGGATTATTGGATGGTGATGAGTTATCAGATTTTCTGGATTATTGGATGGTGATGATTTATCAGATTTTCTGGATTATTGGATGGTGATGATTTATCAGATTTCCTGGATTATTGGATGGTGATGCTTTATCAGATTTTCTGGAGTATTGGATGGTGATGGTTTATCAGATTATCTGGATTACTGGATGGTGATGATTTATCAGATTTTCTGTAATAAGATGGTGATGATATATCTGATTTTTTGGTTTATTGGATGGTGATGATTTATCAGATTCTCTGGATTATTGGATGGTGATAATTTATCAGATTTTCTGGATTATCGGATGGTGACGATTTATCAGATTTTCTGGATTATTGGATGGGGATGGTTTATCAGACTTTCTGGATTATTGGATGGTGATGGTTTTTCAGATTATCTGGATTACTGGATGGTGATGATTTATCAGATTATCTGGATTATTGGATGGTGATGGTCTATCAGATATTCTGGATTATTGGATGGTGATGGTTTATCAGATTATCTGGATTATTGGATGGTGACGATTTATCAGATTTTCTGGATTATTGGATGGTGATGATTTATCAGATTTCCTGGATTATTGGATGGTGATGATTTATCAGATTTTCTGGATTATTGGATGGTGATGCTCTATCAGATTTTCTGGATTATTGGATGTTGATGATTTATCAGATTTTCTGGATTATTGGATGGTGATGATTTAGCAGATTTTCTAGATTATTGGATGGTGATGATTTATCAGATTTTCTGGATTATTGGATGGTGATGATCTATCCGATTTTCTGGATTATTGGATGGTGATGATTTATCAGATTTTCTGGATTACTGGATGGTGATGATTTATCAGATTATCTGGATGGTGATGATTCATCAGATTATCTGGATTATCGGGGACGTAAATGATTTATCAGATTTTCTGGATTACGGGATGGTGATGGTTTAGCGATTTTCTGGATTATCTGGTGATGATTTATCAGATTATCTGGATTATTGATGGTGGTGCTTTAAATAGAAATTTTCCGGATTATTGGATGGATGATTTATCAGATTTTCTGGATTATTGGATGGTGATGATTTATCAGATTTTCTGGATTATTGGATGGTGATGATTTATCAGATTTCCTGGATTATTGGATGGTGTTGATTTATCTGATTTTCTGGATTATCGGATGGTGATGATTTATCAGATTATCAGGATGAGTAAATGCCAGACTGCAGGAATGTTCCTTCTCACCGCTCATTGCCTTCTCCTTGTTGACTGCGGATGGATCCAGCTCGTCGTTGGCCAGGAAGTTCTGGATCCTCTTGATGGAGACGCTGGCCTGCGGCATAAGAGCACGTGAGGATTACCGCTGTCAGAGCGCTGGATTATTGGACGTGCCGGATTACGGGGTCTCACCTGGGCCAGGTTGCTGATGACCTGAGGTAACATGTTCAGGGGAAATCTTAAGATGTTGAAGAGCGAGAGGGAGACGAAGGCCTTCTCTGCGTCCAGGATGTTCTTCTCATCCACGGACACGTACACGGCGAACGTGGTCAGCGCCACCTGCAATAGAGCAGAGGATTGTGGGAGGGTCAAGCAGCTCCCGCTCTCCAGGGGATGCTGGGGGTTGTAGTTCCGGCCTCACCAGGAAGGGCGCGCTGGTCCAGGCGAAGGTGGACAAGGCGTTGAGGTAAGCAGACTTCTTGAGGACGTTCAGCTCTTTTCGGCGGATTTCCAGAACCTTCTGTGAGAACGAGGGCTCCCAGGCGTAAAGCTTCAGCACCTTCATGCCGTTCAGGATCTCGTTCATCAGCTTAATCCGGGAATCCTTGTACTGCATCTGCTCCACCTAAAAGAGACCGGGGTAAGTAGTTACCCTCCAGCAGGGGGCAGAGGAGCACCAACACCCTCCAGCCGGGGGCAGAGGAGCACCAACACCCTCCAGCCGGGGGGCAGAGGAGCACCAACACCCTCCAGCGGGGGGCAGAGGAGCACCAACACCCTCCAGCCGGGGCAGAGGAGGACCAACACCCTCCAGCCGGGGGCAGAGGAGCACCAACACCCTCCAGGCCGGGGAAGAGGAGCACCAACACCCTCCAGCCGGGCGCCCACAAGCACCAACACACTCCAGCAGGGGGCAGAGGAGCACCAACACCCTCCAGCCGGGGGCAGAGGAGCACCAACACCCTCCAGCCGGGGGCAGAGGAGCACCAACACCCTCCAGGCGGGGCAGAGGAGCACCAACACCCTCCAGCGGGGGGCCGAGGAGCACCAACACCCTCCAGCCGGGGGGCAGAGGAGCACCAACACCCTCCAGCCGGGGGGCAGAGGAGCACCAACACCCTCCAGGCGGGGGGCAGAGGAGCACCAACACCCTCCAGCCGGGGGCAGAGGAGCACCAACACCCTCCAGCCGGGGGGCAGAGGAGCACCAACACCCTCCAGCCGGGGGGCAGAGGAGCACCAAACAACCCTCCAGCCCGGGGGGCAGAGGAGCACCAACACCCTCCAGCCGGGGGTCAAAAGGAGCACCAACCACCCTCCAGCCGGGGGGCAGGGGAGCACCAACACCCTCCAGCAGGGGGCAAAAGGAGCACCAACACCCTCCCAGCCGGGGGCAGAGGAGCACCAACACCCTCCAGCGGGTGCAGAGGAGCACCAACACCCTCCAGCAGGGGGCAGAGGAGCACCAACACCCTCCAGCAGGGGACAGAGGAGCACCAACACCCTCCAGCCGGGGGCAGAGGAGCACCAACACCCTCCAGCAGGGGGCAGAGGAGCACCAACACCCTCCAGCCAGGGGCAGAGGAGCACCAACACCCTCCACCGATGGAGGCAGACCCTCTGCATTAGCCAGTGTGCAGAGGTACTACAATGAGCGCCAGCTGCCGGTGTGTCCACACCTTTCATGAAGAGCGCAGCGTCCCTGGCAGAGCGCCCCCCACAGGTGACTGTCACCACTTACCTGGAAGGCGCGGGTCTTCATGGCTATAAAGGCATTAATGGGGATCAGAAGAACCATGACAGCGACTCCGGCCAAAACTGAGGGCCCCAGCGTCTACGAGCAAGAGACCGGACAATCAGAGAAGGTCAAAGTTATCCTCCCCTGAGCAATGCTCCCTACTGCGGGCAATTTGGCACTGATACTATCCTAATGACAGTGCAGCATCAGTACTCACCACTAGGGGCAGTGGAGCATCGATACTATCCACTACAGGCAGCCTGGCACTGATACTACCTAATGACGGTGCAGCATCAGTCCTCTCCACTAGGGGCAGCCTGGCACTGATACTACCTAATGACAGTGCAGCATCAGTAATCTCCCACAAGGGGCAAGCTGGCACTGAAACTACCTAATGACAGTGCAGCATCCATACACTCCACTGGGGCACCTGGCACTGATACTACCTAATGACAGTGCAGCATCACTATCACTCACAGAGGGCAGGCCTGGCACTGATACTACCTAATGCAGTGCAGCATCATACTCTCCACTAGGGCAGCCCCCCGGCATTGAACTACCTAATGACGGTGCAGCATCAGTAAACCTCCACAAGGGGCAGCCTGGCACTGAAACACCTAATGACGGTGCAGACATCATATTCTCCACAAGGGGCAGCCTGGCACTGATACTACCTAATGACAGTGCAGCATCCAGTCCACTCCACTAGGGGCAGGCCTGGCACTGAACTACCCTAATGACAGTGCAGCATCAGTACTCTCCACTAGGGGCAGCCTGGCACTGATACTACCTAATGACGGTGCAGCATCAGTATTCTCCACAAGGGGCAGCCTGGCACTGATACTACCTAATGACAGTGCAGCATCAGTACTCTCCACTAGGGGCAGCCTGGCACTGATACTACCTAATGACAGTGCAGCATCACTACTCACCACTAGGGGCAGCCTGGCACTGATACTACCTAATGACAGTGCAGCATCAGTCCTCTCCACTAGGGGCAGCCTGGCACTGATACTACCTAATGACGGTGCAGCATCTGTCCTCCCCACTAGGGGCAGCCTAAAACTGATACTACCTAATGACAGTGCAGCACCAATGCTCCCTACTGCGGGCAGCCTGGCACTGATACTACCTAATGACAGTGCAGCATCTGTCCTCTCCACTAGGGGCAGCCTAAAACTGATACTACCTAATGACAGTGCAGCACCAATGCTCCCTACTGCGGGCAGCCTGGCACTGATACTACCTAATGACAGTGCAGCATCTGTCCTCTCCACTAGGGGCAGCCTAGCACTGATACTACCCTAATGACGGTGCAGAATCAGTACTCTCCACTAGGGGCAGCCTAGAACTAATACTTCCCTAATGAAGGTGCAGTATCAGTACTCTCCACTAGGGGCAGTACAGCATCAGTACTCCCCACAATGGGGCAGTGCAGTATCAATACTCTCCACTAGGGGCAGCCTAGCACTACTACTACCCTAATGACGGTGCAGCATCAGTGCTCCCTACTGCGGGAAGCCAGTCACTGATACTACCTAATGACACTGCAGCATCAACATTCCCTACTTCGGCCAGTCTAGCACTGATACTACACTAATGACAGTGCAGCATCAGTACTCTCCACTAGGGGC
Source organism: Phyllomedusa bahiana (assembly GCA_025379985.1). Lineage (NCBI taxonomy): Eukaryota > Metazoa > Chordata > Amphibia > Anura > Hylidae > Phyllomedusa > Phyllomedusa bahiana. The sequence continues at coordinate 22,078 of JAODAL010027543.1, forward strand.
AGCCTAGCACTAATACTACCCTAATGACAGTGCAGCATTAGTACTCTCCACTAGGGGCAGTGCAGCATCACTATTCTCCACTAGGGGCAGTACAGCATCACTACTCTCCACTAGGGGCAGTGCAGCATCACTACTCTCCACTAGGGGCAGTACAGCATCACTACTCTCCACAATGAGACAATATAGCATCAGTACTCTCCACTATGGGACAAAACAGTGTCAGTACTCTCCACTACGGGGCAGTGCAGTATCAGTACTCTCCACTAGAGACCGTGCAGCACCAGCACTCTCCACTAGAGACCGTGCAGCACCAGCACTCTCCACTAGAGACAGTGCAGCATCAGTACTCTCCACTAGGGGGCAGAGCAGCAGCAGTACTCTCCACTATGGGACAGTGCGGTGTCAGTACTCTCCACTAGGGGGCAGAGCAGCATTAGTATTCTCTACTATGGGATAGTGCAGCACCAGTACTCTCCACTAGGGGGCAGAGCAGCATTAGTGTTCTCTGCTATGGGACAGTGCAGCATCAGTACTCTCCACTAGGGGACAGAGCAGCATCAGTACTCTCCACTAGGGGGCAGAGCAGCATTAGTATTCTCTACTATGGGATAGTGCAGCACCAGTACTCCCCACTCGGGGGCCGAGCCGCATCAGTTGTCTCTGCAATGGGACAGTTCAGCATCAGTACACTCCACAATGGGTCAGTGCAGCATCAGTACTCTCCACTAGGGGACAGAGCAGCATCAGTACTCTCCACTAGGGGCCAGAGCAGCATTAGTATTCTCTACTATGGGATAGTGCAGCACCAGTACTCCCCACTAGGGGGCAGAGCAGCATCAGTATTCTCTGCTATGGGACAGTGCAGCATCAGTACTCTCCACTATGGGGGGCAGTGCAGCATCAGTACTCTCCACTAGAGACAGTGCAGCACCAGTACTCCCCACTAGGGGGCAGAGCAGCATTAGTATTCTCTACTATGGGACAGTGCAGCACCAGTACTCCCCACTAGGGGGCAGAGCAGCATTAGTATTCTCTACTATGGGATAGTGCAGCATCAGTACTCTCCACTAGAGACAGTGCAGCACCAGTACTCCCCCACTAGGGGCCAGAGCAGCATTAGTATTCTCTACTATGGGATAGTGCAGCACCAGTACTCCCCACTAGGGGGCAGAGCAGCATCAGTATTCTCTACTATGGGGCAGTGCAGCATCAGTACTATCCACTAGGGGGCAGAGCAGCATCAGTATTCTCTGCTATGGGACAGTGCAGCACCAGTACTCCCCACTAGGGGGCAGAGCAGCATAAGTATTCTCTGCTATGGGACAGTGCAGCATCAGTACTCTCCACTAGGGGGGCAGTGCAGCATCAGTACTCTCCACTAGAGACAGTGCAGCACCAGTACTCCCCACTAGGGGGCAGAGCAGCATTAGTATTCTCTACTATGGGATAGTGCAGCATCAGTACTCTCCACTTGAGACAGTGCAGCACCAGTACTCCCCACTAGGGGGCAGAGCAGCATTAGTATTCTCTACTATGGGATAGTGCAGCACCAGTACTAACCACTAGGGGGCAGAGCAGCATTAGTATTCTCTGCTATGGGACAGTGCAGCATCAGTACTCTCCACTAGAGACAGTGCAGCACCAGTACTCCCCACTAGGGGGCAGAGCAGCATTAGTATTCTCTACTATGGGATAGTGCAGCACCAGTACTCCCCACTAGGGGGCAGAGCAGCATCAGTATTCTCTTCTATGGGAAAGTTCAGCATCAGTACTCTCCTCTAGTGACATTGCAGCACCAGTACTCCCCAATATGGGTCAGAGCAGCATCAGTACTCCCCACTAGGGGGCAGAGCAGCATCAGTATTCTCCACTAGGGGGCAGAGCAGCATTAGTATTCTCTACTATGGGATAGTGCAGCACCAGTACTCCCCACTAGGGGGCAGAGCAGCATCAGTATTCTCTACTATGGGGCAGTGCAGCATCAGTACTCTCCAATATGGGGGCAGAGCAGCATTAGTATTCTCTACTATGGGACAGTGCAGCACCAGTACTCTCCACTAGGGGGCAGAGCAGCATTAGTATTCTCTGCTATGGGACAGTGCAGCATCAGTACTCTCCACTAGGGGGCAGAGCAGCATCAGTATTCTCTACTATGGGATAGTGCAGCACCAGTACTCTCCACTAGGGGCAGTGCAGCATCAGTATTCTCTGCTAGGGGACAGTGCAGCATCAGTACTCTCCACTAGGGGCCAGAGAAGCATTAGTAATCTCTACTATGGGACAGTGCAGCATCAGTACTCCCCACTAGGGGGCAGAGCAGCATCAGTATTCTCTGCTATGGGACGGTGCAGCATCAGTACTCTCCACTATGGGGGGCAGTGCAGCATCAGTACTCTCCACTAGGGGGCAGAGCAGCATTAGTATTCTCTACTATGGGACAGTGCAGCATCAGTACTCTCCACTAGGGTACAGAGCAGCATCAGTATTCTCCACTAGGGGGCAGAGCAGCATCAGTATTCTCTGCTATGGGACAGTGCAGCATCAGTATTTCTCCCCTTTTGGGGGGCAGTGCAGCATCAGTACTCTCCACTAGAGACAGTGCAGCACCAGTACTCACCACTAGGGGGCAGAGCAGCATTAGTATTCTCTACTATGGGATAGTGCAGCACCAGTACTCCCCACTAGGGGGCAGAGCAGCATTAGTATTCTCTTCTATGGGATAGTGCAGCACCAGTACTCCCCACTAGGGTACAGAGCAGCATCAGTATTCCCCACTAGGGTACAGAGCAGCATCAGTATTCTCCACTAGGGGACAGTGCAGCATCAGTACTCTCCACTAGGGGGCAGAGCAGCATTAGTATTCTCTACTATGGGACAGTGCAGCATCAGTACTCTCCACTAGAGACAGTGCAGCACCAGTACTCCCCACTAGGGGGCAGAGCAGCATCAGTATTTTGCAATGAGCTAGGAATTAGACGTCCCATCCAGCAGTGTTTTACCTGCCAGAGAAAGTACAGTGCCAGGCAGATCTGCAGCGGCGCCGACCACAGCATGTTGAGGAAGGTGGTCAGGTCCTGGAAGCGCTGGGCGTCCACTGACATGAGGTTGACGACCTCTCCGACCGTAGACGAGCGCTTGGCAGCGTTTGTGATCACCAAGGACTGTGGAGAACACGAGATGGAGCATTAGGAGGGTGCGGGGACTACAGAGGTGACCAGGTAGGGACCCCGAAAGTAGTGCTTGGGGATAAGGGGCTGTCAGACACCGCATCCCATACACTGGTGGGCTCTGCAGACATGCATGGCTCCAGGTGGACTCCATAGGGCAGGGGCCCACCATGTGCTGGACCTCACCTTCCTGTAGATGATCCCAGTGATGGCGCTTCTCAGCCGCATCCCAGTGACGAAGCAATACTGGAAATGCTGGTGGAGGATCAGCGTTTGGGCCACAGAGGAGAGGAACATCAGAACCGCGATGCTGAAGCCCCACCACGCCGGGGCCTGGCCGTTCTTGATGAAGTCGATGAGGATGCTGCAAGGTAAGAGTTGTACAAGCCTGAGGAGGGCAGAGGACTACTTCTTCATCATGGTCCAGGCTTCAGGGCTCCTCATCCAAGGTGAAAACACCTTCTGTATTCTCATATAACTACTATATATAACTACTACCCCCATCATCACTATTATAATGGGTGTCCCGTGATGCACTTGGGTACCTGAGTAACTGAGGATTGACAAAGGACAGCAGGTCCTGAAACAGCTTGAAGACGGAGCCGATTAAGAAGAAGGGGCCAAACGTCCTCAGCAGGACCTTCAGGAAGGACGGCTCCTTCTTCTGCCGGCCGCTCTCGATCAGGACGTCGGCCTCGGTGGGCTTCTCATCCACGTGGTTCAGCTCCATCTCCTGAGCCTTGGTGAACTTCACTTCGCTCGTCCTGTAACATAAAAGAATTATAGGAATATAGGGTCAATCCTAAAAGGTCACGGGTATCTCCACCGCAGCCTGGTCACCAGTGTTCAGGAGGTCATATGTCTCCACCGGAGCCTGGTCACCAGTGTTCAGGAGGTCATGGGTGTCTCCACTGCAACCTGGTCCACCAGTGTTCAGGAGGTCATATGTCTCCACCGCAGCCTGGTCACCAGTGTTCAGGAGGTCATGGGTGAATCCACCGCAGCCTGGTCACCAGTGTTCAGGAGGTCACAGGTGTCTCCACTGCAACCTGGTCACCAGTGTTCAGGAGATCACGGGTGTCTCCACTGCAACCTGGTCACCAGTGTTCAGGAGGTCATATGTCTCCACCGCAGCCTGGTCATCAGTGTTCAGGAGGTCACGGGTGTCTCCACCGCAGCCTGGTCACCAGTGTTCATGAGGTCACGGGTGTCTCCACTGTAGCCTGGTCAGCAGTGTTCAGGAGGTCACGGGTGTCTCCACCGCAGCCTGGTCACCAGTGTTCAGGAGGTCACGGGTGTCTCCACTGTAGCCTGGTCACCAGTGTTCAGGAGGTCATTTGGCTCCACCGCAGCCTGGTCACCAGTGTTTAGGAGGTCATATGTCTCTACCCCAGACTGGGGACCAGTGTTCGGGAGGTCATGGGTGTCTCCACCGCAGCCTGGTCACCAGTGTTCAGGAGGTCAGTTCTCTCCACCGCATCCTGGTCACCAGTGTTTAGGAGGTCATTTGTCTCTACCACAGCCTGGTCACCAGTGTTCAGGAGGTCATGGGTGTCCCCACCGCAGCCTGGTCACCAGTGATCAGGAGGTCATGGGTGTCTCCACCGCAGCCTGGTCACCAGTGTTTAGGAGATCACGGGTGTCTCCACCTCAGCCTGGTCATCAGTGTTCAGGAGGTCACGGGTTTCTCCACCTCAGCCTGGTCACCAGTGTTTAGGAGATCACGGGTGTCTCCACCTCAGCCTGGTCATCAGTGTTTAGGAGATCACGGGTATCTCCACCGCAGACTGGTCACTGGTGTTCAGGAAGTCATGGGTGTCTCCACCGCAGCCTGGTCACCAGTGTTTAGGAGATCATGGGTGTCTCCACCGCCGACTGGTTACATGTGTTCAGTTTGTCATGGGTGTCTCCACCGCAGCCTGGTCACCAGTGTTTAGGAGGTCACGAGTGTCTACACTGCAGCCTGGGCACCAGTATTTAGGAGGTCACGAGTGTCTACACTGCAGCCTGGTCACCGTGTTTAGGAGGTCTCGGGTGTCTCCACCACAGCCTGGTCACCAGTGTGTAGAAGGTCACGGGTGTCTCCACCACAGCCTGGTCACCAGTGTTCAGGAGGTCATATGTCTCCACCGCAGCCTGGTCATCAGTGTTCAGGAGGTCATATGTCTCCACCGCAGCCTGGTCACCAGTGTTCAGGAGGTCACGGGTGTCTCCACTGCAGCCTGGTCACCAGTGTTTAGGAGGTCACGGGTGTCTCCACCACAGCCTGGTCACCAGTGTTCAGGAGGTCACGGGTGTCTCCACCACAGCCTGGTCACCAGTGTTCAGGAGGTCACGGGTGTCTCCACTGCAGCCTGGTCACCAGTGTTTAGGAGGTCACGGGTGTCTCCACCACAGCCTGGTCACCAGTGTTCAGGAGGTCTCGGGTGTCTCCACCGCAGCCTGGTCACCAGTGTTCAGGAGGTCACGGGTGTTTCCACTGCAGCCTGGTCACCAGGGTTCAGGAGGTCACAGGTGGGTTCACCACAGTCTGGTCACCAATGCTCAGGAGGTCACAGATGCCTCCACCGCAGCCTGGTCACCAGTGTTCATAAGAACATGGGTAGCTCCACCGCAGCATGGTCACTATATAGTTACCTGATCTTGTTTTTTTCCTTTTCCCATTCTTTAATCAGTTTGGACACGACCATTTTAGAGGAGTCATCTTCATTTAAAGACCACAGGTCCTTCTCTTCCAGGGGTCTTCTGTAGCCCAGAATGGACATCCTACGAGGGCAGAGAACATCTGTCAGAAGAGCCCTTCACAAACTGATGGGAGAGAACGTCACTATTGGGTGCGTGGGGAAGGTCCGAAGCTCCTGAAGACGAGACTGTCAATCACTCACAGACAGGCACGGGGCAGGGTCAAGACTGTCACTCACAGACGGGCAGGGTCAAGGCTGTCACTCACAGACGGGCAGGGTCAATGCTGTCACTCACAGACAGGCAGGGTCAAGGCTGTCACTCACAGACAGGCAGGGTGCAGGGTCAAGGCTGTCACTCACAGACAGGCAGGGCCAGGGTCAAGGCTGTCACTCACAGACAGGCAGGGCCAGGGTCAAGGCTGTCACTCACAGACGGGCAGGGGGCAGGGTCAAGGCTGTCACTCACAGACGGGCAGGGTCAAGGCTGTCAGTCCCGCCCTGCCTGTCAGTGGACAGCCATGGGGTGCCCTGGATCGGCTGGGGTCGCTTACTCTGTGCTACTTACTTGGTGAACCACCAGAATGTTAGTCTTGATAGGAAGCCGGCGTCGGCCTCGGGGCAGGGGTTCTGGGAAGAGATTAGTGACACTCAGTGTTGGTCTCTGTGCACCAGATGGCAGAACATTGGTGGACAGTGACTTACTAAGTCCGACCTGACGGGAGAGAAGAACGGTGGCACCTCCTTGAAGCAGGAGAGGACGAGCTCCACCACCAGCAGAGAGAAATAAATAAAGAAGGTGGTGAAGCGGAACCTGTCCGTGACGCCCTAAACACAGCAAAGACACAAGATACCATTGGTGAGGTCAGGCTCGTTCATGGAGGTCTGAGGGTGACCCCCCCCCCCCCCCCGGGCCCCCGTTACCTCTCTGACTGAAGACATGACCTTGGAGCGGAAGGGGATGATAGCGCAGAGGGTGGCCAGGAACCAGAAGACGATCAGCACCCCTGAAGACTGGACGCCCCGCAGTCGCTCGTACTGGATCAGGATGGTCGCTGTAATCTGCAAAAATTGGAAAAATTTAGAAAGTTGAGAAAAAATTTTTGGGGACCCTGGAGATTATACCTCTAGTGATCAGGTGTAGGGTCATCCAGGAGACTATACCCCTAATGATCAGGTGAAAGGGTTTCCCATTTAGGAGGGACCAATAACCCCTAATGATCAGGTGAGGGTCCCTCCAGGAGACTAACCCCCAAAGATCAGGTGAGGGGCCAATCCCAAGTAGGACTTAAAAACCCCCAAAAGATCAGGTTGTTTGGAGTTCAGAATCCCCGGAGACTATACCCCAATGATCAGGTGACTTTTCCCGGAGAACTATAACAACCCCTTTTAAATGATCAGGGGGTGGGTCATCCAGGAGACTATACCCCTAAAAGATCAGGTTGCTTTCCCGGGAGACTATACCCCTAATTTTTGGGGGGTCTAGAGTGAAGGTGCAGCATCCCGTCAAGGGACCCACCCTTTAGGGGGGAACCCCATATAACCATCTACAGTCATGGCCAAAAGTTTTGAGAATGACCAAATCTCTTTTTCCCCTGATCTGTTGCCCTCTGGTTTTTTGTGTTTGTCCAATGTTTTTTATCACATCAGAAATTACAAGTGCAATCAGATTATGATTAACAAAAGCTTTTTTGACCGTTAGAATAGTTAATGCAGCAAATAATATTTGCAGTGTTGACCCTTCTTCTTCAGGACCTCTGCAATTCTCCCTGGCATGCTCTCAATCACCTTCTGGGGCAAAAACCTGACTGATAGCCCTCCCATTCTTGCATTTTGTCCCCAAAATTTTTTGGTTTTTGTTTGTCCACCCGTCTCTGGTGATTGACCACAAGTTCTCATTGGGATTAAGATCTTGGGAGTTTCCAGGCCATGGACCCAAAATCTCTATGTTTGTTCCCTAGCCATTTATTTTCACCTTTGCTTTATGGGAAGGTGCTCCACAAAGCTGGAAAAGGCATTGTTGATCACCCAAACTGCTCTTGGACGGTTGGGAGAAGTTGCTCTTGGAGGACATTCTGGTACCATTCTTTATTCATGGATGTGTTTTTAGGCAAGCGTTAAGAGCCGATTCCCTTGGCTGAGAAGCAACCACACACATGAATGGGTTTTTGGATGCTTTACAGTTGGCATGAGACAAGACTGGTGGTATCGCTCACCTTGTCTTCTCCGAACAAGCTGTTTTCCAGATGTTCCAAACATTTGGAAAGGGGATTCATCAGAGAAAATGACTTTTACCCCAGTCTCAGCAGTCCACTCCCTGTACCTTTGGCAGAATATCAGTCTGTCCCTGATGTTTTTTCTGGAGAGAAGTGGCTTCTTTGCTGCCCTCCTTGACACCAGGCCTTGCTCCATGAGTCTCCGCAGTCTCACAGTGCATGCAGATGCACTCACACCTGCCTGCTGCCATTCCTGAGCAAGCTCTGCACTGCTGGGAGCCCGATTCCCAAGCTGAAACACTTTTAAGAGACGGTCCTGGCGCTTGCTGGTCTTTCTTGGGCGCCCTGGAGCCTTTTTGGCAACAATGGAACCTCTCTCCTTGAATTCCTTGATGATGCGATAGATTGTTGACTGAGGTGCAATCTTTCTAGCTGCGATACTCTTCCCTGTTAGGCCAGTTTTGTGCAGTGCAATGATGACTGCACGTGTTTCTTTAGAGATAACCATGGTTAACAGAAGAGAAACAATGATGCCAAGCACCAGCCTCCTTTTAAAGTGTCCAGTGGTGTGATTCTTACTTAATCATGACAGATTGATCTCCAGCCCTGTCCTCATCAACACCCACACCTGTGTTAATGGAGCAATCACTGAAACCATGTTAGCTGCTCCTTTTAAGGCAGGCCTGCAATGAAGTGGAAATGTGTTTTGGGGGAAAAGTTCATTTTCTAGGCAACTATTGACTTTGCAATTAATTGCTGTTAAGCTGATCACTCTTTATAACATTCTGGAGTATATGCAAATTGCCATTATAAAACCTGATGCAGTAGACTTTGTAAAAATTAACATTTGTATCATTCTCAAAACTTTTGGCCATGACTGTACATCCGAAATGACACAAATCTGGCCATTGATGTAGATGGTGACCCAGGAGATTATAAAAGTCAACTAAGCCATAACATTATAATGAACGTGATACGAACCATAGTTATTCCGACTATGAGGGGGGTGACGAAGTAGACGGGGGGAGGGGCGTCATTCTGTACAAGAGTATGGAAAGAATAGAACAGGTCCGCCCAACACACGCACCAGAGGAGCACCCCGAAAAGCTGCAAAACAGGAACCGAGCAAGGTTACATAACATTATAGTATATATATATATATGTATATATATATATATATATATATATATATATATATCACTCATATACCACAACCCTCACAATGCAGTCACTCACATAGGACACGTACAATTGTATGATATGGGTTGTGTATGATGATAAGCCCATGCGTCTATACACCTAGGAGCAGTCCTTACCGTCTTGGCTTTGCTGAGCAGGGACAGCACGATATATCCCTTCCTGTTATACTTTAAATAAATAATATAAAATGGCAGTATGGCCCAGAGGTAGATGCAGGGGATCCAAGCAATGACCGTGTACTGGAAGCATGGCGTCAGGTCCGGGTTGTCCGTGTACAACGTCAGGTTGGCATCCTGGAAAAACATTAAAAAAAATTAGTGGCTTTATTACCCAGAATCCTTCATAGGGGGGGACATATACCATGAATACAATAGAAGGACAAGGTGGAAGGTCATGGGGTCCTCTACCGAGGACGCTACATGGACATGGGGTGGGAGCCTGATTGGGGAATCGGTCTATACCCCCTACCGAGGACGCTACATGGACATGGGGTGGGAGTCTGAATGGGGAGTCAGCCTATACCCCCTGCCGAGGACACTACATGGACATGGGGTGGGAGTCTGATTGGGGAGTCAGCCTATACCCCCTGCCGAGGACACTACATTGGACATGGGGTGGGAGTCCCGAATGGGAGTCAGCCTATACCCCCTACCGAGGACACTACATGGACATGGGGTGGGAGTCTGAATGGGGAATCGGTCTATACCCCCTACCGAGGACGCTACATGGACATGGGGTGGGAGTCCAATTGGGGAGTCAGCCTATACCCCCTGCCGAGGACACTACATGGACATGGGGTGGGAGTCTGATTGGGGAGTCAGCCTATACCCCCTGCCGAGGACACTACATGGACATGGGGTGGGAGTCTGAATGGGGAGTCAGCCTATACCCCCTGCCAAGGACACTACATGGACATGGGGTGGAAATCCGATTGGGGAGTCAGCCTATACCCCCTAAAGAGGACACTACATGGACATGGGGTGGAAGTCCGATTGGGGAGTCAGCCTATACCCCCCAAAGAGGAAAACTAAAATGGACATGGGGTGGGAGTCTGATTGGGAATCGGCCTATAAACCCCCTGCCGAGACAACTACATGGACATGGGGGGGAAGTCCTGATTGGGGAATCGGCCCCATACCCCCCTGCCGAGGACACTACATGACATGGGGTGGAAGTCCTGAAATTGGGGGGTCAGCCTATACCCCTGGCCGAGGACACTACATGGGCATGGGTGGGAGTCTGATTGGGAGTCAGCCTATACCCCCTGGGCCGAGGAACACACATGGACATGGGGTGTGAGTCCGATTGGGGAGTCTGCCTATACCCCCTGCCGAGGACACTACATGGACATGGGGTTGGAGTCTGATTGGGGAATCAGCCTATACTCCCTACCGAGGACACTACATGGACATGGGGTGGGAGTCTGATTGGGGAGTCAGCCTATACCTCCTACTGAAGACACTACATGGACATGGGGTGGAAATCTGATTGGGGAATCGGCCTATACCCCCTGCCGAGGACACTACATGGACATGGGGTGGGTCTGATTGGGGAATCGGCCTATACCCCCTACTGAAGACACTACATGGACATGGGTGGGAGTCTGATTGGGGATCGCCTATACCCCCTACTGAAGACACTACATGGACATGGGTGGGAGTCTGAAATTTGGGGGGTCACCTATACCCCCTGCTGAAACACTACATGGACATGGGTGGGAGTCTGATTGGGAGGCAGCCTATACCCCCTACTGAAGACAAAAACATGGAATGGTGGGAGTCTGATTGGGGAGACAGCCTATACCCCCTGCTGAAGACACTACATGGACATGGGGTGGGAGTCCAATTGGGGAGTCAGCCTATACCCCCTACCGAGGACACTACATGGACATGGGGGGGAATCCGATTGGGGAGTCAGCCCTAACCCCCTACCGAGGAAACTACATGAACATGGGGTGGAGTCGATTGGGGATCAGCCTATACCCTCCCGCCGAGGACCACTACATGGACATGGGGTGGGGAAATCTGATTGGGGAGTCAGCCTATACCCCTCCGAGGACACTACATGGACATGGGGTGGAGTCTGATTGGGAATCACCTATACTCCCTACTGAAGACACTACATGGACAGGGTTGGGAATCTGATTGGGAATCGGCCTATACCCCTGCCGAGGACACTACATGACATGGGTGGAACTGATTGGGGAATCACCTATACTCCCCCACTGAAGACCACTAAAATGGACATGGGGTGGGAATCCGGATTGGGGAATCGGCCTATACCCCCTGCTGAGGACACTACATGGACATGGGGTGGGAGTCCAATTGAGGAGTCAGCCTATACCCCCTGCTGAAGACACTACATGGACATGAGGTGGGAGTCCAATTGAGGAGTCAGCCTATACCCCCTACTGAAGACACTACATGGACAAGGGGTGGGAATCTGATTGGGGAATCAGCCTATACCCCCTCCCGAAGACACTACATGGACATGGGGTGGGAGTCTGATTGGGGAGTCAGCCTATACCCCCTACGGAAGACACTACATGGACATGGGGTGGGAGTCTGGGTGGGGAGTCAGCCTATACCCCCTACTGAAGACACTAAAAATGGACAAGGGGTGGAAATCTGTTTGGGGAATCGGCCCACACCCCCCGCCGTGGACACTACATGGACATGGGGTGGGAGTCTGATTGGGAGTCAGCCTATACCCCCTACTGAAGACACTACATGGACATGGGGTGGGAATCTGATTGGGGAATCGGCCTATACCCCCTGCCGAGGACACTACATGGACATGGGGTGGGAGTCTGATTGGGGAGACAGCCTATACCCCCTGCTGAAGACACTACATGGACATGGGGTGGGAGTCCAATTGAGGAGTCAGCCTATACCCCCTGCTGAAGACACTACATGGACATGGGGTGGGAGTCCAATTGGGGAGTCAGCCTATACCCCCTGCCGAGGACACTACATGGACATGGGGTGGGAGTCTGATTGGGGAATCGGCCTATACCCCTGCAGTCCTGACCCAATGCAAGTATCAGGCCTTCTGCGAGCAGCAGTTATTTATGAATTAAAAAGTTGATGAATAAGATCTGTCATCAGCAACTAGACTGCTTGTTACCAGTTTCTTAAAAAGTGACAAAATAAGCTCTGTTATCAGCATCTAGCCTGCTTGTTGACAGTTTCCATATTGTAACTGAAGCTTATTGTAGTAACAACTCGCTTGATATGTTATCTTAAGCCCATAAATTATTTTCTGTACAACTGAAAAGTGACAAAACAAGATCCGTCATCAGCAGCTGACCTGCTTCTTAGTAGCTTTCATTTAACTGGAGCTTATTTTAGTAAGACTGAAAAGTAACACAACAAGATCCGTCTTCAGCAGCTGACCTGCTTCTTAGTAGCTTCCATTTAACTGGAGCTTATTTTAGTAAGACTGTAAAGTAACACAACAAGATCCGTCATCAGCAGCTAACCTGCTTCTTAATAGCTTCCATTTAATCAGAGCTTATTTTTGTGAAACTGAAAAGTAACAAAACAAGATCCGTCATCAGCAGCTGACCTGTTTCTTAATAGCTTCCATTTAATCAGAGCTTATTTTTGTGAAACTGAAAAGTAACAAAACAAGATCCGTCATCAGCAGCTGTTTCTTAATAGCTTCCATTTAACTGGAGCTTATCTTACTAAGATTAAAAAGTGATAAAACAAGATCCGTTATCAGCAGATAACCTGCTAGTTGATAGTTTCAATATCACCAGAGCTTATTGTAGTAGAATTGAAAAGTGACAAACAAGATCCGTCATCAGCAGCTAACCTGTTTCTTAATAGCTTCCATTTAACTGGAGCTTCTTTTAGTAAAACTGAAAGGTGACAAAACAAGATCCGTCATCAGCAGCTGACCTGCTTGATACATAGCAGCACACGCTCACCCTCAGAGCACATGGCAGAGGAGGAGTAAGGTCGCAGCGCACTCGCGCTGGGTTTCGTATGTGACGTCTCCGGCTGGAGCTCCCCTTTATGATGCTTGGTATTAATGACTGTTCAGTGCTTCCCTTCCAAGTCCCCCGAAATAAGCGATTCTGCACATGTTCAGGTAATTGTGGCGCCTCTGGACGGAGACGGTGTCCCTGAGAATCCAGCAGATCTCACGTACCATCGTCGTCTGCCCGCATAGAGCTCGTGATCCAAGGCTGATGAAGACTGTTTGTTAGATAATATAAAGCAGACCCCCGGAGCCATCCGTCTCAGCCCGCGGAGGACCTGTGCACTCCAACGTTAAAAGCTTTTCGCTTCCTATTTCAATGGACCAAGACTGTGCTGAGCATGCAGCATGTCGTGGAGTCAGCACCAGTACAGGGTTGGATTATGCCTGCTAGGCAATTGCGCCCGGCGCTGCCTCCACCTTGGTGCCACCTCTTTACGTAGACCTGGCCTGAGGGCACCATGTTGTATTCATGATGCCCGGCTGCCTCCACCTTCCCATCACCATCATCTTCACCTCCTCCGAGGTTGGTGCCACCTCTTTACGTAGACCTGGCCTGAGGGCACCATGTTGTATTCATGATGCCCGGCTCCCTCCACCTTCCCATCGCCATCAGCATCACCTCCTCAGAGGTTGGTGCCACCTCTTTACGTAGACCTGGCCTGAGGGCACCATGTTGTAGTCATGATGCCCGGCTGCCTCCACCTTCCCATCACCATCATCTTCACCTCCTCAGAGGTTGGTGCCACCTCTTTACGTAGACCTGGCCTGAGGGCACCATGTTGTAGTCATGATGCCCGGCTGCCTCCACCTTCCCATCACCATCATCTTCACCTCCTCAGAGGTTGGTGCCACCTCTTTACGTAGACCTGGCCTGAGGGCACCATGTTGTATTCATGAGGCCACAAGCTACTTGGAAGCATTAGGAACCCTCCCGTGTACGTCATTGCCCCACTGCTCATTGACCTTCAATTATCACCTAGTGGTTGACATCATGTTCGTAGAGCAAGGCCTCATGGTAATGTACAAGCTGGCACTCGCTATATCTCAAACCGAAACACTTATTCTTAAGCTCGGCCAGTACTTCATCCCAGTAAGAAGTCAAATTAGAGACTTAACCAGTGAACTCCACAGTTCAGGAGCTCGGCCTCTCTTGTGTGTCCCCTGAGCCAGTACCTCCAGGCCTCCATGGAGTGGGGTGATAGGTCATGACATGCTAGGTAAGCCAGGCTCTAGAAAAGGTGATCCATACATGAAGGTTGGAGGTCTGAACAGAGCAGTACTTGGCCTCCAGGGAGTGTGGTGATCACCTCATGCCAGGCTCTAGAAGAGGTGATCCATACATGAAGGTTTGAGGTCTGAACAGAGCAGTACTTGGCCTCCATGGAGTGTGGTGATAACCTCATGCCAGGCTCTAGAAGAGGTGATCCATACATGAAGGTTGGAGGTCTGAACAGAGCAGTACTTGGCCTCCAGGGAGTGTGGTGATCACCTCATGCCAGGCTCTAGAAGAGGTGATCCATACATGAAGGTTGAGTGTCTGAAACAGATGGCTCAGGACTGTGGTGAAACCTCATGCCAGGTCCTAGAAGGGTGATCCATACATGGAAGGTGGGTCGAAAAGCAGTACTTGGCCTCCATGGCAGTGTGGTGATAACCTCATGCCAGGCTCTAGAAGAGGTGATCCATACATGAAGGTTTGAGGTCTAATCATGAGCATACTGCTCATGGTAGGTGGTGTAACCCATGCAGCTCTAGAAGAGGTGATCCATACATGAAGGTTGGAGGTCTGAACAGAGCAGTACTTGGCCTCCAGGGAGTGTGGTGATCACCTCATGACATGCTAGGTAAGCCAGGCTCTAGAAGAGGTGATCCGTACATGAAGGCTGGAGATCATCTCATGATATGCTAGGTAGGCCAGACTCTAGAAGAGGTGATCCATACATGAAGGTTGGAGGTCTGAACAGAGCTGCTGTTAACAAGGGTGGAGTAAAAAGTATCTGGTCAAAATTTGAGTTTTTCCTGGAAGACTTGGGTAAACAAGATTCTATGGGAGACCTTCCGCCCAAGGTTCTTCTGGAGGTGGTCAGCTGCCAGACACCTTGATGCCCCATATCTAATTGAACACCTATACATTGAATGTAATCCCACTCAAAAGGAAGTCTGACAGGTCTCACAGGCACCACACTATCAGTAGATCCCACCACCAATGGCAGGACTTCCCGATGCTTAGGCTAAGCCTTAGTACCTACTTTGTGGCAGGTGGGTGCGAAGTCATTGTTCGGTTTTGCGTTTATTGCTCAAATAATATGCAAAATACAGATAATGGAGGAGAATGGAGAAGTGTCGTCATCATCCTAAAATGCAAAACACCAGCAAATTTCTGGATGACAGGACGTCATACGTCACCATTTCATGCTTTCTCCACAGTGGGCGCCATTGTAATGTGATTAGAGGATCATTAGCCTGTTGCAAATGTTTTGGCGCCCTGCCTGCTACCTCAGGCTGGTCTCAGTTTGGCCAAGGACTAGTGCTTGCCAAATATTGTATCTCCTTATAAAAGCTCATATGAATATTTCCCTTCATGCTGTATATGTCGTGTGCGCAGCGTGCCTGTCCTTCCACAGCTACTCAGAGAAATGAGATTTTGGGAGCAGTTCACGCTCAGTCCAATCACCGCCTTCCTGTGTTCTGGGTCCAATAATTTTCCCTTTCCATAAAAGATAGCGAGGCGGCTTCTTACAATGACCTGGCAGGAGGCCTGTTTCACGAGACACATTGTCCTTGTGAGGCTCACGTTATAAAATATCCACATGAGCTCATACACATGCGGCACAAAGCCCAAAAGAAACAGAATAGGCAGAGAAGTATAATGGTACTAGTGGATGTAATAGTGGGCATCCAAGTGATGCCTTCTGACTGAGCCACCACCATAAAAGCAAATCGAGGATCTAGATACTTATGTTTAAAGGAAACAAAAAACAATCCCAAAATTTTAATGTTGCACAGCGCCTTCATATAGATAGGAATATCCCATGTGGCTCATAACATGCGGCACAAAGCCCAAAAGAAACAGAATAGGCAGAGAAGTATAATGGAGACTAGTGGATGTAATAGTGGGCATCCAAGTGATGCCTTCTGACTGAGCCCACCACCATGAGATGAAGCAGTGGGCGAGAGATCTAGATACTTATGCTTAAGAGGAAACGAAAAAACTAATCCAATATTCAATGTTGCACAGCGCCTTCATATAGATAGGAATATGGTGGCCATTGCTGGCATACCCCTGGAGGACATGACCCCAGGGTGAAGGAATCAATGTAAGGGATGTGGAACAGAGACATCGTATAGACAGGAAGATGGTGGCAATTCCTGGCATATCCCTGGAGGACATGACCATAGGAGGAAGGCACTGATGTATGGGATGTGGTACAGTGTCCTCGTATAGACAGGAAGATGGTGGCCATTCCTGGCATATCCCTGGAGGACATGACCATAGGAGGAAGGCACTGATGTATGGGATGTGGTACAGTGTCCTCGTATAGACAAGAAGATGGTGGCTATTCCTGGCATATCCCTGGAGGACATGACCACAGGAGGAAGGCATCGATGTATGGGATGTGGCACAGATAGGAAGATATTGACCATTCCTGGTATATCCCTGGAGGACTTGACTACAGGAGGAAGACATTGATGTAAGGGATGTGATAGAGTGCCCTCATATGGATAGGAAGATTTGGCCATTCCTGGCATACCCCTGGAGGACATGACCACAGCATGAAGACATCCATGTAAGGGATGTAGCACAGCACCCCTGTATAGATATGAAGATGGTGGCCATTCCTGGCATATCCCTGGAGGACATGACCAAAGGGTGAAGGCATCAATGAGTGGGATGTGGCACAGCGCCTTCATATAGACAGGAAAATGGTGGCCATTCCTGGCACATCCCTGGAGGACATGACCACAGGAGGTAGGCATTGATGTATGGGAAGTGGCACAGCGCTTTCATATAGACAGGAAGATGATGGCCATTCTTGGCATATCACTGTAGGACATGACCACAGAAGGAAGGAATCGATATATGGGATGTGGCACAGTACCCTCATATAGATAGGAAGATGGTGGCCATTGCTGGCATACCCCTGGAGGACATGACCCCAGGGTGAAGGCATCAATGTAAGGAATATGGTAGAGTTCCCTCATATAGACAGGAAGATGGTGGCCATTCCAAGCATATCCCTGGAGGACATGACCACAGGAGGAAGGAAACAATATATGGGATTTGGCACAGTACCCTCATATGGATAGGAACATGGTCGCCATTCCTGGGACATCCCTGAAGGATATGACCACAGAAGGAAGGCATCGATGTATGGGGTGTGGCTCAGAACTCTGAACTACTGGCACATATTCAATGTTTCTGTGTTCCCCTTTAAGGTTGCCACGTCAGTCCTTTTGTGTAGAGACCTAGTTAGTTTCGAAGCACTGACAGAATTTACTAACGCTGAGAGAAACATGTGGGAACAGGCATGTGACCTCTGATAACTCACCAGAATTTAAAGACACCTTCCTCCTTTTGTGGCCATGATAAAATAAAGTCACACGGGACGGTTATAATCTCTAGGAACGACCATGAACCCACCAGCAGCCGAAGATACAATGCCAGTTGATGTAACCAGTTAGATCTTGTTCCTCCTTAGTAGACATAGAGCGTGCCAATTGTCCTAGCCTGGAGGCAATACCACAAGTGGGCTAGAAGAAGTGCTGCTGATGTAGTCCCACCAGTGGACTGAACAGTTCCAGCGTTAACAAAGTCTATAATGTGTGGCCAGTATTACCGAGCATCTGATAACCGCAGCGAGGAAGACAAGACCATATACAGCCTCGATTGATAGCAGTAAAAAAGGTGGAGGCACAAATATACCCTGGGGAATAATAGGGGAAGATGGGTGGCCCATCCGAGGCACAAAGACAGGAACATGTTCATCCAGGAGAAGGAATCGATGATGGGATGTGGCACAGATAGGGAAAATATTTACCATTCCTGGGATATCCCTGGGGGAATTGACTACAGGGGGAAGACATTTATGTAAGGGGTTGGTAGAGGCCCTCATATGGAAAAAGGGAAAATTTGGCCATTCCTCTACCCCTGGGGGACATACCACAGCATGAAGACATCCATGTAAGGGGGTGCACGCACCCCTTATAGATTGAAGATGGTGCCATTCCTGGCAATCCCCGGAGGACATGACCAAAAGGGTGAAGGCATCAAATGATGGGGGTGGGACAGCGCCCATATAGACGAAAATGGGGGGCCATTCCTGGCAAAAAACCCTGAGGACATGACCACAGGGGGTAGGCATTGAGTATGGGGAAGTGGCAAAAAGCGCTTTCATAAACAGGGGAAAATGGGGGCCATTCTTGGGATATCCTGTAGGACATGACCACAGAAGGAAGGGAAACGATATATTGGGGGTTGGGACAGTACCCTCATATAGATAGGAAGATGCTGGCCATTCCTGGGACATCCCTGAAGGATATGACCACAGAAGGAAGGCATCGATGTATGGGGTGTGGCTCAGAACTCTGAGCTACTGGCACATATTCAATGTTTTCTTGGTGTTCCCCTTTAAGGTTGCACACGTCCAGTCTTTTGTGTAGAGACCTTAGTTTGTTTCGAAGCACTGACAGAATTTTACTAAATCGCTGAGAGGAAAACATGTGGGGAAACATGAGGCAGTGACCTTCTGATAAGCTTCACCAGAATTTAAAGACACCTTCCTCCTTTTGTGGCACCATGATAAAATAGAAGTCACACGGGCACGGTTATAATCTCTAGAGAACGTCCATGAACCACAGCCAGCAGCCGAGAATACAATGCCCAGGATTGAATGGGGAACCAGTTAGATCCTTGTTCTCTCCTTAGGAGACATAGAGGCGTCCCAATAGTCCTAGAGCCTGGAGGCAATACACACAAGTGGGTCTAGAAGAAGTGCTGCCATGTAGTCCACCCCAGTGCGACTGAACAGGCACCAGCGTTACAAAGTCCTATAATGATGTGTGCACAGTATTACCGAGCATCTGATAACCGCAGCGAGGAAGACAAAGACCCATTATACAGCCTCCGATATGAGTGAGCAGTAAACAGAGGTGGAAGGCGAGCGCAGGGAATGATACCAGGTGGGGAACCGTAATGAGGTTAATAAATGGGAACTGAGCCCATCCGACACGCAGAGCAATGACAAGGGAACATTGTTCATGGGCCTATTACACTGAGTAAACATCCACAGTGCAGGGGGAAAAGGTGAGTGAACTGAGGAATTTCGGATCCTGTACATCCCCTTTTAGCTGCAATACCTGCCCTACTCCAGACATGTTCTGTAGAATCTGCACAACATTGAGGAGGAATTTCGGATCGTTCCTCCCTTCAAATGTGTTTAATTTCATCAATCTCTCTGAGATGTCTGTAGGTCACAGCATCTCCAAAGGGTTCAGGTGGTCTCAGTGATCGCAAGGTGTCCAGGCCCTGAGGCAGCAAACCATGAAGCCCCCTCCCCTGTGTTGCATACCTGGAGGAAGTTTTGGTCTTGGTGTGTAGTGTTGCACACCTGGAGGAAGTTCTGGTCTTGGTGTGTAGTGTTGCAGACCTGGAGGAAGTTTTGGTCTTGGTGTGTAGTGTTGCACACCTGGAGGAAGTTTTGGTCTTGGTGTGTAGTGTTGCACACCTGGAGGAAGTTTTGGTCTTGGTGTGTAGTGTTGCACACCTGGAGGAAGTTTTGGTCTTGGTGTGTAGTGTTGCACACCTGGAGGATTTTTTGGTCTTGGTGTGTAGTGTTGCACACCTGGAGGAAGTTCTGGTCTTGGTGTGTAGTGTTGCACACCTGGAGGATGTTTTGGTCTTGGTGTGTAGTGTTGCACCCCCTGGAGGATTTTTGGTCTTGGTGTGTAGTGTTGCACACCTGGAGGATGTTTTGGTCTTGGTGTGTAGTGTTGCACACCTGGAGGATTTTTTGGTCTTTGTGTGTAGTGCTGCACACCTGGAGGAAGTTTTGGTCTTGGTGTGTAGTGTTGCACACCTGGAGGATGTTTTGGTCTTGGTGTGTAGTGTTGCACACCTGGAGGATGTTTTGGTCTTGGTGTGTAGTGTTGCACACCTGGAGGATTTTTTGGTCTTGGTGTGTAGTGTTGCACACCTGGAGGATGTTTTGGTCTTGGTGTGTAGTGTTGCACACCTGGAGGACGTTCTGGTCTTGGTGTGTAGTGTTGCACACCTGGAGGATGTTTTGGTCTTGGTGTGTAGTGTTGCACACCTGGAGGATTTTTTGGTCTTGGTGTGTAGTGCTGCACACCTGGAGGATGTTCTGGTCTTGGTGTGTAGTGGTGCACACCGGGAGGATTTTTTGTCTTGGTGTTAAGTGTTGCACACCTGGAGGATGTTTTGGTCTTGGTGTGTAGTGTTGCACACCTGGAGGATGTTTTGGTCTTGGTGTGTAGTGTTGCACACCTGGAGGATTTTTTGGTCTTGGTGTGTAGTGTTGCACACCTGGAGGAAGTTTTGGTCTTGGTGTGTAGTGTTGCACACCTGGAGGATGTTTTGGTCTTGGTGTGTAGTGTTGCACACCTGGAGGATTTTTTGGTCTTGGTGTGTAGTGTTGCACACCTGGAGGATGTTTTGGTCTTGGTGTGAAATGTCTTTTTTTTCTCTGTAATGTTGAATTTTTGTTCTATAAACTTTCACCTTTCTCTCATTTATCCATAGAACATTTTCCTGGAAGCCTCGTGGGACATCCTGGTGGTCTTCTTAAGACAGACCGCAGAGGAGCTTTTCTTTGGCCAGCCGGTGCCTCCTTGGTGGTGTCCTTCCATGAACACCATTCTTGGTCGGTGATTTCTTAACGTGGACACATGTGCAGAGGCTTCTGCAGGTTGTGGACTCTTCGGTGGGTCTTTCGCCGTTCCTCTGTCAGGATTGCCGGTATACTTGGTGATCCTAAGAGGACACCATCTCCTTGGGGAGTAAACAGCCCTAAATCTTCTCTACTTGTAGACCTCCTACCTTGTGGATTGAGGTCACCCAGGGCCGAGGTTTTTGTACCTTTTTCAGCTTCATGCATCTCCATAACTTGTTTCATTGAGTCCAGGCTCACACTAAGCAGTTTCCCAGAAGATTTGTCAGCGACTAGGCTTATGCTATTTAATGGGTATAGTCCCTGGGACCCACGTACCTCCTGCCGACTCACTTATTCTTGCAACAGTGCAGGTGGTGCTAGAGCTGACCTGCACAACATACCTCCTGAGGGCCACTTGCAGCCCACAAAGGGGCCACCCTTGTACAAACCCCCACCACCATAATAGTTATAGCAATTTTAGCCCCCCTAGCCTGCCAAATTGTGCAGGTCTGCACTAGAAGGACCCTCTACTCGCTTCTGGAGGACTATTCCACACACTTTTCCTGGACTATTCCCCTAAAGACTCCATATCAGGTGAATCGGGGCCATCTGATGTATGGAGCCTGTAGTCATACCACTCACCGAAAACATATCCTTAGTACAAATACATACATGACTGAATCAATGACTATAAAATCGGTTGTACATATGGCAGCCACAGTTCAATGTCCTATCGGCCACTAGTTCAGAGCTCGCTTGCAAATTTTACAATAGGTTTTAACGAGCTGGTTTGATCTGAGAATGTGACAAATAGAGCACAAATGTCAAACTGCTGAGGGAATGTAGTTATGAAAATGCATAATCCCATGCACTGCACTGAACGGGTGATGTATAATCCCATGCACTGCACTGAATGGGTGATGTATAATCCCATGCACTGCACTGAATAGGTGATGTATAATCCCATGCACTGCACTGAACGGGTGATGTATAATCCCATGCACTCGACTGAATGGGTGATGTATAATCCCATGCACTCGACTGAAAGGGTCATGTATAATCCCATGCACTGCACTGAATAGGTGATGTATAATCCCATGCCATCCACTGAATGGGTAATGTATAATCCCATGCACTCACTGACATGGTAATGTATAATCCCATGCATCCACTGAATGGGTAATGTATAATCCCATGCCCCTGCACTGAATAGGTGATGTATAATCCCATGCACTGCACTGAACGGGTGATGTATAATCCCATGCCCCCTGACTGAATGGGATGTATAATCCATGCACTCCACTGAATAGGTAATGTATAATCCCATGCCTCACTGAAGGGTGATGTATAATCCCATCCACTCACTGAATGGGTGAATGTATAATCCATGCACTCACTGAATGGGTGATGTATAATTCCATGCCATCTACTGAACGGGTAATGTATAATCTCATGCCCTCTACTTTAATGGGTAATGTATAATCCCATGCCCTTTACTGAATGGGTAATGTATAATCCAATGCACTGCACTGAATGGGTGATGTATAATCCAATGCCATCTACTGTATGGGCAATGTATAATCCCATGCCATCTACTAGAACGGGTGATGTATAATCTCATGTCCTCTACTGAATGGGTGATCTATAATCCAATGCTATCTACTGAATGGCCAATGTATAATCCCATGCCCTCTACTGAATGGGTAATGTATAATCTCATGTCCTCTACTGAATGGGTGATAAATAATCCAATGCCCTCTACTGAATGGGTAATGTATAATCCCATGCCATCTACTGAATGGGTAATGTATAATCCCATGCCCTCTACTGAATGGGTAATGTATAATCCCATGCCATCCACTGAATGGGTAATGTATAATCTCATGCCCTCTACTGAATGGGTAATGTATAATCCCATGCCCTCTACTGAATGGGTAATGTATAATCTCATGCCCTCTACTGAATGGCCAATGTATAATTCCATGTCCTCTACTGAATGGGTAATGTCTAATCTCATGCCCTCTCCTGAATGGGTACTGTATAATCTCATGCCCTCTACTGAATGGGTCATGTATAACCCCATGCCCTCTACTGAATGGGTAATGTATAATCCCATGCCCTCTACTGAATGGGTAATGTATAATCCCATGCCCTCTACTGAATGGGTAATGTATAATCCCATGCCCTCTACTGAATGGGTAATGTATAATCCCATGCCATCTACTGAATGGGTAATGTATAATCCCATGCCATCCACTGAATGGGTAATGTATAATCTCATGCCCTCTACTGAATGGGTAATGTATAATCCCATGCCATCTACTGAATGGGTAATGTATAATATCGTGCCATCTACTGAATATGTAATCTATAATCCCATGCCATCTACTGAATTTGTAATGTATAATCCCATGCCCTCTACTAAACGGGTTATGTATAATCTCATGCCCTCTACTGAATGGGTGATACATAATCCAATTCTATCTACTGAATGGCCAATGTATAATCCCATGCCATCCACTGAATGGGTAATGTATAATATCATGCCCTCTACTGAATGGGTGATACATAATCCAATTCTATCTACTGAATGGCCAATGTATAATCCCATGCCCTCTGCTGTATGGGCAATGTATAATCCCATGCCCTCTACTGAATGGGTAATGTATAATCTCATGTCCTCTACTGAATGGGTGATAAATAATCCAATGCCCTCTACTGAATGGCCAATGTATAATTCCATGCCCTCTACTGAATGGGTAATGTATAATCACATGCCCTCTACTGAATGGGTAATGTATAATCCATGCCACTGTCTGAATGGTAATGTATAATCCCATGCCCTCTACTGAATGGGTAATGTATAATCCTATGCCCTCTACTGAATGGGTAATGTATAATCTCATGCCCTCCACTGAATGGGTAATGTATAATCCCATGCCGACTGTTATATTGGTAATGTATAATCCCATGCCCTCTACTGAATGGGTAATGTATAATCCCATGCCCTCTACTGAATGGGTAATGTATAACCCCATGCCATCCACTGAATGGGTAATGTATAATCTCATGCCCTCTACTGAATGGGTAATGTATAATCCCATGCCACTGCTAATGGAATGTCCCGATAATGGTTATAATCTCAAAGCCCCACTACTGAATGGGTAATGTATAATCCCATGCCCTCTACTGAATGGGTAATGTATAATCCGATGCCGACAGGTATATGGGTAATGTACAATCCCATGCCATCTACTGAACGGCCAATGTATAATCCCATGCCCTCTACTGAATGGGTGATATATAATCCAATGCTATCTACTGAATGGGTAATGTATAATCCCATGCCCTCTACTGAATGGGTAATGTATAATCCGATGCCTGATTTCGCCAAACTGAAGCCATTTTTTCTTAATTTTTATACCACAGTGACCATAAAAACTCCCCCCAGAAGTCTATTGAATATTTAAAGGCTGATTTTTTTTTCCAAATTTATGAAAACCATCTGCTGCAGGTTGAGGACGTCGCCGCTCGCTTTGTACGACTCGCTCGCCCCGGAATGCTGTTGCTGTAGAAACTGTCCGCGGCGTTAATATTTAATTCTGATGAATGTTTTCTTACAAAGAGCCAATGTTGCTCACGGGTGAAAAAAAAACCTCAAGTTCTGTGAGCGGTGACATCAGCGAGGTGCTAATATATGTGCATTTCGATGTACTCCTGCCGGCGGTAATGTCACTAATCATGGGAGAAATTGCTACCAGATTGGAAGTCTGGACTCAATTTCGATGCTGCGCTCAGATGGTTTTGGTTTGACCGTCTGGTGATCAGGTAGCAGTTTCAGATCTCCAGCCGAGGGTCAGTACTGCAGGGCGCGAAAGTATTGACAACCGCCGAGTACAAGAGGGCGACAAGTGCAGGAGGGCGACAAGTGCAGGAGGGCGACACGTGCAGGAGGGCGACAAGTGCAGGAGGGCGACAAGTGCAGGAGGGCGACAAGTGCAGGAGGGCGACAAGTGCAGGAGGGCGACAAGTGCAAGAGGGCGACACGTGCAGGAGGGCGACACGTGCAGGAGGGCGACAAGTGCAGGAGGGCGACAAGTGCAGGAGGGCGACAAGCTTGATCCGACAGGATTGTGGCCAAAGTGATAGGACCGTCTGGAAATGGGTAAAGTTATGGAATAAATTCATTATACGTCCAACCTTACACCCAATCATCATCAATATAATCAGATCGGGTAATTCCAATTTTATAATCAGTAAAACTTTTTTTTAAGAACATTTTTTTCTATTCCCATCAGTCCAAAATATCCCCGAGTGTAAACTTTCCAGGCACAATCATCAGAAATATCACAATGCTAGCGAGCTTGCTATGGACTATAAATTGGGGCACACTGATCTTTAGATTCCATGGAGAGGATGTGACCAACAATCATCCTGTGGAGGACTTGCTATACCGTTGCATGAACCATGCAAGACATGGTAGATAGATATGACATAGTGGAGTTGCACAATATACCAAGAACCCCCCTATATTTACATAGTCATGTTAATCTCTTCCTGATAAACCCATCACTGTAGCTTCCCCTTTTTTCACTCATAATCTTTATTACCTGTGCTGTTCTACAAATTTCTTTCCTTGTTTTTTAGGAATGCTATGTCCAACATGACAGATTCCAAAGGGGAATGATAGTTGGAGGTACCTGGTCTCAACAATGGATTTAACTAATCTGATTACCCGTCACTGCAGCATTCCTTTTTTCAGTAATAATCTTTATTACCTGTGCAGTTCTACAAATCTATTTCCTTGTTTTCCAGGAATACAATGTCCAACCTGACAGATTCCAAAGGGGAATGATAGTTGTAGGCGCCTGGTCTCAAAAATAGAATTACCCAATCTGATTACACGTCACTGCATCGCCCCTTTTTTCACTCATAATCTTTGTTACCTGTGCTGTTCTATAAATTTGTCTCCTTGTTTTCCAGGAATGCTATGTCCAACCTGACAGATTTCCAAGGGGAATGATAGTTGAAGGCGCCTGGTCTCAAAAATGGAATTAACCAATCTGAGTACCCGTCACTGTAGCGCCCCTTTTTTCATTCTTAATCTTTATTACCTGTGCAGTTCTATAAATATGTTTCCTTGTTTTCCAGGAATACTATGTCCAACCTGACAGATTCCAAAGGGGAATGATAGTTGAAGACGCCTGGTCTCAAAAATGAAATTACCCAATCTGATTACCCATCACTGCACTGCCCCTATTTTCACTCATAATCGTTATTACGTGTGCTGTTCTATAAATATGTTTCCTTGTTTTCCAGAATGCTATGTCCAACATGACACATTCCAAAGGGGAATGATAGTTGGAGGCCCCTGGTCTCAAAAATAGAATTACCCAATCTGATTACCCGTCACTGCACTGCCCCTATTTTCACTCATAATCGTTATTACGTGTGCTGTTCTATAAATATGTTTCCTTGTTTTCCAGGAATGCTATGTCCAACATGACAGATTCCAAAGGGGAATGATAGTTGAAGGCGCCTGGTCTCAAAAATGGAATTACCCAATCTGATTACCCGTCACTGTAGCTCCCCTTTTTTCATTCTTAATCTTTATTACCTGTGCTGTTCTATAAATATGTTTCCTTGTTTTTTAGGAATGCTATGTCCAACATGACAGATTCCAAAGGGGAATGATAGTTGGAGGTGACTTGCTTCAAAAATGAAATTACCCAATCTGATTATCCGTCACTGCAGTGCCCCTTTTTTCACTCATAATCTTTATTACCTGTGCTTTTCTACAAATTTGTTTCCTTGTTTTCCAGGAATGCTATGTCCAACCTGACAGATCCCAAAGGGGAATTATACTTGGCGGCGCCTGGACGGGGCATCTGTGATTAGGTTGCCAAGTTGATGGGATGTTGAGGTTTATGGTTTCCCTGATGACATCTTAATAGGTAAACACAGGCAAAACATCTGCAGACAGAATGTGGATGAAAGTCAAAGCTTGACTTGAGGGACAGAAGACCACTTTGTCGAACTATAGCCACGAAACAAATTTTAAATTGGTGCCTTTGAACTTGCAGCTTTGCAGTAATTTGAAGGGCCCTAGAAGGATAGATAGATGGGTATTATTTTGGGAGGTACTCATGGGTGGTCAGTAGACTGTATTGGTCCCGCTCTCCATGGCCCACTGCCAGCTGTGAGGTTTTATTGGCCACAGTTTTTATAATCACTGGTCTGTTTACTTGAAGAGATCTCCACTTGACCACGCACGTAATATCCTCCTCCTCCAGACTTCGCTAAGTATACAAATCTTGGTTGAGCAGATTCCTGGCACTAGTCGGTGAATGTGGCACACACTAATGTACTGTAACGCCCATCTTCTGTAGATCTCACAACAAGATGCTCTTCTGTACAATATAAGCAGGATACAATGATACATCAACCGGTGGATTACACAACATTCAGGACCTACTAGATGACTCCTCTGATCGCCGTTCACATTCACTTCCATGCAGCATATGGGACGTCACAGTCACTCTTGGCACGACAGAATCAGGAGGCTTTTCCATCCAAGTGGGTTCCACTTATTTGGCTGGCTCTGTCCTCTTTCTGGTTTTGTGATTTTAACGCTCTCAGTTACAGGCTTGTTAAACAGGAGGCTGGTATAGGGATTCTCCTGTGGAGCAACTCCCTCATATAAGCTGTAAAGTGGGGTGTCCCTTTAAGAAGCATTTCATAAGGTGATGAAACATTACTATTAAGGTGTCGGAAGCCATAAGTGTCAATACCTCAGGCCCGTACTTTACAGCCGTGCTCTATGGAGACGCTATAATCCCATTAGCCTGCTTATTTTCCACCCACGGAGGACTAGATGTCAGCAGCAGGTAAAGAACGCTGGCGTGTGTGAATAGAGTAGGTGGGCGTAAGGGGCCACGCGCTGAAGCCCTTGAAGCTTTCTCCAGCTGCCGGATCAAACACAATGCTAACAGTGAAGTGGAAAAGGGTTTTCTGGGATCGCAATATCCATGGCCTACTCATCTTAAGTCCTATCAAAGGATGAGGAAGATGTTCCTGTTGCCCTAATCCCCTGAAAATAAAGCAGCCATCTTAGTACCATCTGCTGTGCAGGGTTATTTACCCTCTTCAGATGAGGTAGGAAGACTCAGAGGTGGACGACTTTCAGGGGGTTGCTGTCACCATCAAGGACTCCAACCCCTGAGAAGAAAGTAGTCATCTTACTAGCTTCTGCCGTTTGGCCATCTTGGTACGATCTGATGCCTAGTCTCACTTACCACCTTCAGGTGAGGTAAGAGAATGAGGAGATGGATGAACCTTCAGGGAGATACTGTCACCACCAGGGCCCCAAGCCCCCTGAAGAGAAAGGGGACATGTAGTACCTTCTGATGTCTAGGCCCATTTACTACCTTCAGATGAGGTAAGAGAACGAGGAGATGAATGACCTTCAGGGGGATACTGTCACCACCAGGGCCCCAAGCCCCCTGAAGAGAAAGGGGACATGTAAGTTCCCTCTGATGTCTAGGTCTATTTACTACCTTCAGATTAGGTAAGAGGACGTCACGATGGACAACCTTCAGGGGGAATCTGTCACCATCAAGGACTCCAACCTGAGAAGAAAGTAGTCATCTTACTAGCTTCTGCCGTTTGGCCATCGTGGTACGATCTGATGCCTAGGCTCATTTACCACCTTCAGATGAGGTAAGAGAATGAGGAGATGGATGAACTTCAGAGAGATACTGTCACCACCAGGGCACCAAGCCCTCTGAAGAGAAAGGGGACATGTAGTACCTTCTGATCTCTAGGCCCATTTACTACCTTCAGATGAGGTAAGAGAACGAGGAGATGAATGACCTTCAGGGGGGATACTGTCACCACCAGGGCCCCAAGCCCCCGAAATGTGAAAGGGGACATGTAGTACCCTCTAATGTCTAGGCCCATTTACTACCTTTGGAGGACGTGATGATGGACAACCTTCAGGGGGAGTCTGTCACCCTCAAGGACTCCAACCCCTGAGAAGAAAGTAGCCATCTTACTAGCTTCTGCTGTTATCTGCTGCTTGTTTTGCAGAACAAGTTTTGTAAAACTGCAAACTTTGGTAACTGTTGTGTGACACTGCTTTGTTTTTCTGTGGTTTTGTTGCAATTTCCACAAAATTCTGAGATTATTGTAGAAAGCAAGGCCACAGCAAAAATAATGCAGTTTTAGGAAACCAATTAATTTTGAATTGATGTTGAATAAATCGTGGAAAATAACACAACAAAACAGGTAAGAACAGAACCCTTAGCAGATTACAGCTCTCCACTATCTGAAGAAGTCCGATCATCAGAAAGAGCCATCACCTAAACCAAGTCTGAACATCGAGAAGTGAGCTGGTGACCAGCTGGAGAGGGGAGTAACCAGTGATTCCAGGTATTTACCCCAAGACCACCACTGATGTCACTCTGAACGGGTTTTCTGGTGAAAATATCGATCAATTTGTAATTGGTAGAAGCCCATTCCCAGGACCCCTGAGAACCGCTGAAGCTTTGCAATCCCGCCTAATTGCGATCCTAAGGGCCAAGTGTTCCATAAAAGACAACTACCATGGAGAAAGTGGCCTCTACTATTCATAGGCCCTGAAGCAAGTCACCTCTAAGACAACCTCTATGGAGAAGGTTGCATCAGCTCTTCATAGCCCCTGAAACAAGTCATCTCTAGGACAATCTCTATGGAGAAGGTGGCTTCAGCTCTTCATAGCCCCTGAAACAATTCATCTCTAGGACAACCTCTATGCAGAAGGTGGCCTCAACTATTCATAGGCCCTGAAACAAGTCATCTTAAGGACAACCTCCATGGAAAGGTGGCCTCAGCTCTTCATAGCCCTCGAATCAAGTCTTCTAAAGGACAACCTCTACGGAGAAGGTGGCCTTACCTCTTCATAGCCCCTGAAATAAGTAATCTCAAGGACAACCTCTATGGAGAAGGTGGCCTCAGCTCTTCATAGCCCCAGAAACAAGTCATCTCTAGGAAAACCTCTATGGAGAAGGTCGCTTCAGCTCTTCCTAGCCCCAGAAACAAGTCATATTCAGAACAACCTCCATGGATAAGGTGGCTTCAGTTCTTCATAGCTCGGAATTAAGTCATCTTCAGGACAACCTCCGTGGAGAAGGTGGCCTCAGCTCTTCATAGCCCCTGAAACAAGTCATCTCAAAGACTTTGCCTTCCTTATCCACTACAACTGATAGGAAGGAAAGGTAAAGCTCCAGATCCTCCAGACCAGGATGGTGAGTTTAGTGTGGCCCATCTTCTATATGACCCAGTCTTCTCTATGTCTGCTCCTTGCACCAGTTGACACCATATAGTTCAGGGTTCTCATGCTCATGATATCACAACAATGCACAACCAAGAGTTACGAGATGCCTTCATGCCACCTGCCGGTGCCCCTATGGTAAAGACGATGGTCACCAAACCACCAGAGTAAGGGGATTTGGCAATGATTTTTCATCCTTTTCTATTCTGTCTATTCATGTCCTACATAACTTTTTAGGTTCCGTGTGGCCTCTTACTGGTCTATCTAGCCACTATTGGTGCCGTGTGGCCTCTTACTGGTCTATCTAGCCACTATTGGTGCCGTGTGGCCTCTAACTGGTCTATCTAGCCACTATTGGTGCCGTTAGGCCTCTTACTGGTCTATCTAGCCACTATTGGTGCCGTGTGGCCTCTTACTGGTCTATCTAGCCACTATTGGTGCCGTGTGGCCTCTTACTGGTCTGTCTGGCCACTATTGGTGCCGTGTGGCCTCTAACTGGTCTATCTAGCCACTATTGGTGCTGTGTGGCCTCTTACTGGTCTATCTAGCCACTATTGGTGCCGTGTGGCCTCTTACTGGTCTATCTAGCCACTATTGGTTTCCGTGTGGCCTTCTAACTGGTCTATCTAGCCACTATTGGTGCCGTGTGGCCTCTTTCTGGTCTTTCTAGCCACTTTGGGTGCCGTGTGGCCGCTTACTGGTCTGTCTGGCCACTATTGGTGCCGTGTGGCCTCTAACTGGTCTATCTAGCCACTATTGGTGCCGTGTGGCCTCTTACTGGTCTGTCTGGCCACTATTGGTGCCGTGTGGCCTCTTACTGGTCTCTGTAGCCACTATTTGGTGCCGTGTGGCCTCTTACTGTCTATCTAGCCACTATTGTGCCGTGTGGCCTCTAACTGGTCTATCTAGCCACTTTGGTGCCGTGTGGGCCTCTTACTGGTCTATCTAGCCACTATTGGTGCCGTGTGGCCTCTTACTGGTCTGTCTGGCCACTATTGGTGCCATGTTGGCCTCTAACTGGTCTATTCTAGCCACTATTGGTGCCAGGTGGCCTCTTACTGGTCTGTCTGCCACTATTGGTGCCAGTGTGGCCTCTTACTGGTCTATGTAGCCACTATTGGTGCCGTGTGGCCTCTTACTGGTCTATCTAGCCACTATTGGTGCCGTGTGGCCTCTTACTGGTCTATCTAGCCACTATTGGTGCCGTGTGGCCTCTTACTGGTCTGTCTGGCCCCTTTTACACCCCTAAGGCCATGTTCACACGGCTTAAAATGGGCCGTATTTTGGTCCGTAATTACGCGCCGAAGTGCGCCAATTACGGGCCGAAAACGGCCCATTCATTACGGTAATTCACAGTTCTCATAGAGAACTATGGATTACGTCTCCTCTCCCCGCCGGGTGGGGAGATAATTGACATGTCACTTTCTAGCGGCGTACACGCGCCGCTAGCAGTGATTGTCGATGGGCCGGCAAAGTGCCGGCCCCCTGCTCAGTCCCCCGCTCCCGCCCCGCGTCACACGGCATAACTGCGGGGCGTAATTACGACCCGCAATTAAGCCGTGTGAACATGGCCTTACAAGTAAATCCTCACAATAACTCTTTCAGGAGGATCCCTGAACACACCTGTCTAATAATAAAGGCCTCGCCCTTTAAAGTTCAACACACGTTAGGTAGGGCACAGCTGGTACGAGGTAATTATAATATTTGGTAGAGGCAATAAATGTCA
The DNA here is from genome assembly GCA_025379985.1 of Phyllomedusa bahiana. NCBI lineage: Eukaryota > Metazoa > Chordata > Amphibia > Anura > Hylidae > Phyllomedusa > Phyllomedusa bahiana. The sequence continues at coordinate 54,257 of JAODAL010027543.1, forward strand.
GGAGAGCTCGGGCAGGGCCGTGGTGGCATGTGGGACGTTCCTATGAACGACTGAAGGAACAATAAAAGGCTATGAAAAATTCTAAAAATAATAAGGTAGGGTGTGAAGTAGGGCACAGCTGAGGGCCCCGAAATCTGTACCAGGATCTGCTGCCTCCTGATCAGGAGACCACTGGGGGTGATGGCCTCTTCTACCCATTATGTACATGAGCTTTAGCTATAGATAAGCACCTCCAGCAGCAAGGAGAATAGTGGAAGATGAAAAACCAAGGAGCTGGCACCTTACCTCTCCACTAACAAGACCGGGCCTCCATATAAACCCGTGTCCTCCATGTTGTTCCTTCAACTCCTGTACTGAGCCAAGGCCATACATGACATATCACCTGAAGGAGTCAGGAGGTGACTCAAAGGAACTGGGTCACAGAGCAGCAACAGGAAAAGGAGAAGAGTGTGGAGGGAGTATTTCAGGGGAGGAGTGTGCTTATCTTTGTGAGAGTTACGAAAAGTAA
>JAODAL010027544.1:0-54764 GCA_025379985.1 Phyllomedusa bahiana
GGCGCGGGTGAACTTCGCCCACTGTTTTGGAAGAATAGGCGTAGTGAAAGGGGCCCCCCCCCATCCCCAAACCCAACCCTAAGGCGGCAAACAGTGTCTGCAAAAACCCCATTAGAAGGCTTTATGCATGCCCCTTGGACTACGAGCCAGGGGTTTCCAGCAACAGTTTTCTACTGCCCTCACATCCCAGCTATCATGGTGCAAAAAAACCCATCAAAGGGGACCATACTCTTACATGGCCCTTTTTCCCTACCCGAGGTCGATACAATCAACCCCTTTTCAGGGCGGGTAGCATTCAGCAAACCCTAACTCATGCTCTGTTTGGGTTTTGTATGTTTTTGCGTTTTATGTTTGGGCCACCACACCTTTCACCAGTAAATTTTTTTTTTAAACTTTTTTCCCAAAATTTCCAACCAACTTTTGTTTTTTTGAGTGCTTTTGGAATCGTATTTTTCTCCATTAATTCCATAATTTTTTTTACGTTTAAATTTTTTTCGACTAACTTTGTCTTTTTGTGTAGGGGCTTTTCGAGTTTGAAACTGTATAAATTTAAAGTCCAAACTTGTCAATTTTATTTCTCCCAACTCGGGAAAATTTTAAAATTTCCCCCGCCCCAATAACACCCCCAAATTTCTGCCCGGGAACGCAAATTTTTCCCAGGCGGGGTTTTGGTTAAACTCCATCCCTTTTGTGTAAAGGGTTTTTGCTGAAGTTTTCTGAAAAATTGGGAAAATTTGGGTTTACCCATTATTTCCTCCCTTCTTTATCGGGGTTTTTTTAAATGAGTAAATTGGATCGTGCCCTCCTGGAATGCAAAGGTTTTTTTGGCACCAAAGGGAGGAAAAGTCTACTGGGACCCCCATAAAACCCCGGGGTCGCGACGAGGGTTAGGTAAAAGGTAACGCAGCCTATGGTCCCATTTCATCCCAGGCGGGAAACTGGGGCACTTGACGAATTGCCCATTTTTGGTGCTATGTGTCTTATTTAAATTTTAAAAATATTTAAAACCGAAACCTTTATGGGTCATGCGGGTTAAAAGAAACTTAAATTGGGTTGAATTTCAAAAAATTTAGTTTTAAAAAGATAATCTTTTTTTTATAAAGCACCAACATATTTTTAGCATTTTAACAATTTAGAGAGTATAAATAGAGGGAAATCTAACATTTCCCCAGTTAAAAGCTACTTACAGACAGACACAAGGGGGGAGGGGCCCTGTTTGCAAGAGCTTTCCATCTTTTTAAAGGGGTTCGGGTGGGGCACTAAGGGTGAAAAGTGCTTGGGTTCCATAAAGGCCAGCCCGGGGGGGGGGGGGGGGGTTTCCCTAAAAAAGGGGTTTTTTTTACAAAGAAAGTGGGTGAACAGTCACCAAAATTTTACAACTATAGCAGATAAGTGCCTGTGGTTTCCCAAGGGGCAGGAATTTACAAAATTAGCGGTACAGTGCTGTGGGGGAACTGGGTAGGGAGGGAAAAGAAGATGAGGGGGGGAGAAAGCAGGGGTGCAAATGTGTTCAAAAAAGGGGAGGAGGTAAAAGAGATGAGGGGGGAGATGGGAGGGGTGCAGCAAATGGGGGAAAAGAGCGGTAGGGAGGTAAACAGACATGAGGGAGCCGCTGCAGGGGGGTGCAGTGCTGTGCAGAGAAAGGGTAGGGAGGTAAAGAGAGATGAAAGGGGGAGATGTAGGGGGGCCCGCACTGGGAGAGACCGGGTAGGGGAAGGGAAAAAAGAGATTTAGGGGGGGGAATTTTAGGGGGGCTCGCTGTGGGGAAAAACCCGGGAGAGGGGGAAAGATAAGGGGGGAGATGTATAAGAGCAGCACGGGGGAAAGACCAGGTAGAGTGGTAAGATTTAGGGGGGATTAGGAGGTGCAGCAAAGGGAGAGACGGGTAAGGTGGTTTAAAAGAATGAGGGGGGATGTAGAAAGGGGACAGAAATGTGGAAGATCAGGTAGGGTGAGAAAGAGATGAGGAAGGAGATTTTAGGGGGGGTGCATGCTGTGGAGAACCGGGGGAGGGTGGTGGAAAAGAGATGAGAGAGGAGATGAAGGGGAAAAGGGACTGTGGAAGACTGGGTAGAGTGGGGAGATGAGAAAGTAATGTAGAGGGGTTCAGGGACTGTTGGGAAAAGCTTTATGGGGGAGAGTGATAAAAATTTTTGGGTTTTATTCTGTACTGAATGGCCGACCAGTGCAGTTACGGACACAGGGTAGAGGCATCAGTATAGCGGCTGGAGAGAAAGACAAGCCTGGCTTTTGCATTCAGGACAGATTGGAGAGGGGAGAGTTTGCAGAGAGGGAGACCGATTGTCAGCAACCGCCTGCTATACCTTAGAACTTGCTAACTGTGTTTGCCCTTAAGTTTGCCCTCAGCCAAGATGGTGGATCGTGTCTCAGCGGGTTGCCACTTGTTTTCCTGTTCCTGGTTCCATATAAACTCCTCAAGCCTGATTTTCCATTGCTTGAGTATTGTGTTTAAGCTCCTGCTGTATTGCAGTCCTCTAGCCAGGCACGTACCTACCCGTTCGTTCCTCTCACTTGCGGAGTACCCTGCAAACCGCTCCGACCTACGTACCCTCTACTGTGCTCCTGCTGACCTTGCCTGGATCCAGACTCCATCTCTGCTGCCTCCGTTTCCAGTCTCTATTTGCCTTCACTGTGTTCCAACCAGTCCTCGCCTTTGGATTCCACTGTATCCACTATATCGTGACAGGAAATACTCAACCACAAAATGGAGTCCGCTGGGGCTGGGAGTCCGGACGCTCGCATCAAACAGCTTCAGACTGCTATGGCTAACAGCGCACTGAATGCAAGCATTGAAAGTCAAATGTGACGCTTATGAAGGCCAGAGGGGCCCCATAATATCCAAGGTATGGACAAGCGATTCAGGAACTACGCGAATCTGTGCACACATTATCCGACCGGATGGTCCACCTGGAGAGTCAAGCCTCGGGACCACCCACTTCGGTGCCTGTCATGACCCCGAAATTGCCACCCTTCAGATTCGGGGGAGATCGTGAAAAATTCCGGGGTTTCCTCAACCAATGTAGACTATACTTCGACGCAAACCCTACGCAATTCCCTACCGACAGATCGAAGGTCCTGTGTATCATCATGCTGCTGACACACAAAGCCATTGCCTGGGCTAGTCCTTTAATTGAAACTCAAGACGCCCGGCTAAAATCACCTGAGGAGTTCATCGACGCCATGAGTCAGAGTTTTGACGACCCCAATCGCGGTGCTACAGCTAAGCTGCAATACTATCCTTGCGCCAGGGCAAACCCCCGGGTTGCCGAGTATGCCATGGAGTTCAAGAGGTGGCAGTCGACCCAACTGAATGATGCAGCAAAATTGTCTTTTTTTAGGAAAGGACTACGCAGTGCAATAATAGATGAACGTGCCCGTGCAGAGGCCCCTTTAGGTTTTGAGGCCTTCATAAATCACTGCATCCGAATCGATACCAGACTCTCTGAACGACGACAGGAGAAGTGGGCTACTCTAAATTTTGACACTAAGCAGTTCCTGCCAGTCCCTGTCAGCTTTCCTAAGGAACCCCAAGGAAGATCCGCAGAGAGCCAGAATTGAGCCTAGCAAGTGGATTCCGTTTTAAAAAAACGTGAGAGCACGGAAAGAAGGGAGCATCGGCTCCGGGGAAAGTCTTTGCTTCTATTGTGGGAATCTGACCACTTCCTTATCAACTGCCCTAGCCGTCCACGGAAATTGGTGGCAGCCATTATGGACCACGATAGCTCAGATGAAGAATCAATTGCTTCAGAAACAGACTTATCTGAAAAGACATTTAAATCCATTCCATCTCATCGTGGCGTCTCATATCAAAAAGAAAACAGAGACTCTCATTACATCCTCCCATCAAGTTCCTGGTTAACTCACAATGGTATCTACTTCAGCGATGATAGACTCGGGGGCAAGTGGCAATTTCATGGACTTGTCTTTAGCTCAAAAACATAGGGTTCAATTTCAGAAAAACTTTCACCTGTTGTAATGGAAACGGTAATGGACCCCCCACTGAACTCAGGGCCAGTGGACCAAGAACAGAACCACTTGAGATCATTATGACATCCCATCATCGAGAAGTCCTGTCTTTCCTGTTGAATCTCTTCCCCACACTTCCCTGTCATCCTGGGCCTACCCTGGCTACAAGCACAGAACCCAGTCATCAACTGGGAAACCAAGGAGATAAGCTTCCCAGCGGGGGATATCCTTCCCTCAGCTCATTCTGAACAGGGCCCCGAAGCCCCAGCTCAAGACATCAGAATATTAGAGCTACCCTCGGAATACAGGAATTTTCAGATGTCTGCAGTAAACAGAATGCAGACCAGCTCCCCCACACCGACCCTATGATTGCCCCCATAGACTTGCTTCCAGGTGCACCTATACCTTTTGGAAACATCACCCTTTTGGGGCCGGCCCCTGAATTAAAACTCTCAAAGACTACATAGAAGAAAATCTAGCTAAGGGGTAAATCCGCCCATCTTCCTCACCAGCGGGGGCTCCCATATTTTTTGTTAAAAGAAGGATGTGTTCTTTAAGACCTTGATAGATTACAGAGAACTTAACAAAATTACAATAAAAAATCGTTATCCCTACCACTGATCCCTGAACTTCTGGAGAGAGTGCGGCATGCGAGGATTTTTTCCAATTAGATCTACAGGCGCCTACAACCTGGTCCGTATTAGAGCTGGCGATGAATGGAAAAGGGCATTTAGGTCACGTTACGGACACTTGAATATTGCGTTATGCCTTTTGGCCTTTGTAATGCTCCTGCCATTTTTCCAACATCTCGTCAATGACATCTTCAGAGATCTCCTGGATCAATTCATAGTTTCTATTTGGAAACGATATCCTGATTTTCCCCAAACCCTCGATGGAAGAACACCAGAGACATGTGAAACTTGTTCTGGAGGGGCTAAGAGAGAACCAACTCTACTTTAAAAATTTTGAAAAATGTGAATTCCACCAGACCGAGATCCAATTCCTTGGCTATGTTATTTCACCACATGGTCTACAGAGGGACTCAAACAAAAATCAAAGCAATAGTAGACTGCCTACTCCCAGAAACATAAAAATTTTGCAACGCTTCTTGGGTTTTTGCCAATTTCTATAGACGCTTCATAAAAAATTTTTTCGGAAACAATTTCTCCTATCACACGTTGACTAAGAAGAAAAATGCTTTTGTTTGGTCTCCTCAAGCACAAGAATCCTTCTCTATTCTGAAGACCAAGTTCACTACAGCTCCTGTATTAGTTCATCCAGACCCAAACTCGCCTTCATTGTGGAAGTAGATGCTTCAGACTGTGCTGTAGGGCCATAAATGTCTCAAGAACAGGAAAACAATGTTTATTTCATCCTTGTGCTTTTTTCTCCGACGGGTTTTTCACCTGCTGAGAAGAATTATGATGTGGGGAATAAAGAACTGTTAGCTATCGTTGCAGCCTTTAAGGAAAGGAGACATCATCTTTAAGGAACCTCACAACAAATAATAGTTCTGACGGATCACCGTAATCTGGGAAATTTGTGAGATCTGCCAAGGGGTCATCTCCTCGCCAAGCTCGTTGGAGTATTTTTCTTAATCAGTTCAACTTCTTAATCTCGTACAGACCCGGATCCGTAATGGCAAGGGAGATGCTCTATCAAGAATGTTCTCCAGTGAATTCCGTACCTTTCTATTCCACCTAAGACCATTGTTCCGAGTCTAACGTTGTGGGAGTAATTCATAATAAGGACTTGCTCAAAGAAATAAGGGAAGCCTAAAAACACCGACTCCTTACTGTCCCCAACCTCCGGGTATGTACATTGTACTTTTAAAACAAGATGTGGACCCACGGGCAGCAGCTATACATACCTGAAAAAGTCAGACTGAAGATCCTGAGACTAGCCCATGATTCCAAGATTGCGGTCACAAGGGAGTGCAAAAAGACGCAGGAATTTTTATCCCGATTCTTCTGGTGGCCCAATTATTTTACAGGATGTAAGGAAGTATGTAACATCTTTGACATCTGTGCTAGATGCAAGACTCCACATTCTTTACCCTCGGTCTACTACAGCCTTTGCCGAACCCCTCTCGCCCCTGGGGGTTTAATTTCCATGGACTTCATCGTAGATCTCCCTATCTCTAAAGGGAAAAAATAAAAATTCTCGTGGTAGTGGACCGACTCACCAAGGCTGCACATTTCATCCCATGTACTGGTCTACCCTCTGCTAAAGACACTGCGGATCTCATACTTCAGAATGTGTTTTTGTCTTCATGGAGTTCCTGAATGAAGTTATCTCGGATCGTGGGGTGCAGTTTACACAAAATTTTGGCGGAGTTTTTTTCTCAGCACTGGAAATTGATATAAAACTATCAACCGCCTTTCATCCACAATCTAATGGGCAGACTGAACGCACAAATCAACCCGGAACAGTATCTTCGATGCTACATTTCTCATCTACAAGATGATTGGGCTGATCTGCTCCTATTGCCGAGTTTTCGTATAATAATTCCCAAAATGGGCCCCCACCAAACAGACTCCGTTCTTTGCAAATTTGGGGTACCATCCAAATATTCTTCAAGATTCCCTGCTTTTCCACATATTCCAGCTGCCACGGAAAGGATCTCTGCACTACAGCAAAATTTACAACTACTGAAGGAAACACTAGAGAGGGGTCAAGAAAGCTACAAGAAGATGGGAGATAGACATCGTAAGCCCGCACCAAAATTTTAAAGTGGGGGATAAGGTATGGCTTTCCACCAGAAAATTTGAAACTTAGAGTTCCTTCAACCAAAACTGGACAGAAGTTTTGTCGGGCCGTATAAGATCATCAAAATAAAACAGTCCAGTAGCTGTTCGGCTCAAACTCCCACCATTTGATGAAGATCCTCCTGTTTTTCATGTTCCTCTATTAAAAACCTGCCGTGTCTAAACCCCTTCCGGGACTTTTTCCTCCTCCTCCTGATGCAGTGAAGATTGATGGGGAAGAACAGTTTTGGTGGAGCAAATCCTGGACTCGAGAATTTTCAGGAATCAGCTGCAGTACCTCATTAAGTGGCAAGGTTATGGGTCGGAAGAAAAAATTTGTGGGAACCTGTGAGTAACATCAGTGCTCCAAGACTGATCAAAAGATTTCATCAAAGACATCCGGAGAGACCGAGTCAGATAATCGTCCAGAGGGCCGCTGTTGAGGTGGGAGTAATGTCACAACCCCTGCTATACCTTTGAACTTGCTAACTGTGTTTGCCCTTAATTTTGCCCTCAGCCAAGATGGTGGATCATGTCTCAGCTGGTTGCCATCTTGTTTCCTGTTCCTGGTTCCTATATAAACTCCTCAAGCCTGATGTCCATTGCTTGAGTATTGTGTTTAAGCTCCTGCTGTTTGCAGTCCTCTAGCCTGGAACTTACCTACCCGTTAGTTCCTCTCATTTGCGGTTTTAAACCCCGCAAACCTCTCATACCTACGTACCAAACTACTGTGCTCCTGCTGACCTTGCCTGGATCCCCTCTCCATCTCTGCTGCCTCCGGTTCCAGTTCTCTATTTGCCTTCACTGTGTTCCAACCAGTCCTCGCCATTGGATTCCAGCTGTATCCACTAGTATCGTGACACCGATAAGCAGGGAGTTACAGACAAGACAAGAAAGTAAAAGAGATTGAGTTGTTTCCACTGTAGGAGAAGGATGGATTGTGGAGATGTTCTTGAGGTGAGGGATTGAATATAGGGAGTGAAGGACAGACCATAGAAGTTCTAAAGTTGGAAGAAAACTCATGGCCATTGAGTCCAACCTATAACTCTACAGTGTTGATCCAGAGGAAGACAAACAGATGCCAATTGTCTCATACAAAAGGAAGTATTCCCTCCCAACCCCAATATGGCAGTCACAATAATCCCTAAGTCAACATCCCACCTCCAGAATCTGAATCCCATAACCTCTAATGTTATGGGTTTTTTGATAAGAAAGGCTTCCAAGCCCTCATACTAGACACAACCCATAGACAACAGTGATGTTTTTCCTCTCAATCTAAGATTACCTTTTAAAATGAACAAAAATCTGGATAGAAGCAATTTGCAAATTGACAGAACATGTTGGTAATTGTAAATGGTAATGGAAGGTGGGGCCGTGGCTATAAAATGCGGCGTATAAATTAGGTATTCTGTTTGTATTTTAATTTAAGTGAGCTTAAATCAAAAACTTTGATGTGTCCCCAGGTTTGTTGCACATCTCTGCTCATTAAGCAGTTGAACATTTTGATTGACTGCCTCAATTAAAATGATATTTAGAAACATTATTATGCATTACGTGGTGCAGTGTGAAGAGCTCCTCAGAAAACTGCAGCGGAGGTTAAAAGCCATTGTAATTCTCCACAGATAATACATATCAATCAGCTCGGCACAATATCCTGCCCAACTGAATGGCAGGGATTGCGACCTTATGCATGCCCGGTTTACTCTCCTCAATTTTGTCGACTTTTAATGTAAAATAGAACTTGATAGGACTCCCTTATACTGATACATTCAGGTCATGATCAATTTAGGTTACACCAGCAAGTTGGCACCAGATTCTCTGTAAAAAGAAAATAATAACAGAAAAAGATGTGATTTTGTTCCAGTTCAAGGCTGGACTGTGAATAAGACTCAGCATGGAGGACATTATAGAGCAGAACTGAGCAGTGTAGCTGTGACTCCAGCACTGGGGATGATATAACCCTAACTCGCAAAACAACCATGGAGGACATTATAGAGCAGTACTGAGCAGTGTAGCTGTGACTCCAGCACTGGGGGAGATATAACACTTACTAGAAGCAGCAGCAGCATGGAGGACATTATAGAGCAGTACTGAGCAGTGTAGCTGTGACTCCAGCACTGGGGGGATATAACACTTACTAGAAGCAGCAGCAGCATGGAGGACATTATAGAGCAGTACTGAGCAGTGTAGCTGTGACTCCAGCACTGGGGGGAGATATAACACTTACTAGAAGCAGCAGCATGGAGGACATTATAGAGCAGTACTGAGCAGTGTAGCTGTGACTCCAGCACTGGGAGAGATATAACACTTACTAGAAGCAGCAGCATGGAGGACATTATAGAGCAGTATTGAGCAGTGTAGCTGTGACTCCAGCACTGGGGAGATATAACACTTACTAGAAGCAGCAGCATGGAGGACATTATAGAGCAGTACTGAGCAGTGTAGCTGTGACTCCAGCACTGGGGGGGATATAACACTTACTAGAAGCAGCAGCATGGAGGACATTATAGAGCAGTACTGAGCAGTGTAGCTGTGACTCCAGCACTGGGGGGAGATATAACACTTACTAGAAGCAGCAGCAGCATGGAGGACATTATAGAGCAGTACTGAGCAGTGTAGCTGTGACTCCAGCACTGGGGGAGATATAACACTTACTAGAAGCAGCAGCATGGAGGACATTATAGAGCAGTACTGAGCAGTGTAGCTGTGACTCCAGCACTGGGGAGATATAACACTTACTAGAAGCAGCAGCATGGAGGACATTATAGAGCAGTACTGAGCAGTGTAGCTGTGACTCCAGCACTGGGGGGGATATAACACTTACTAGAAGCAGCAGCAGCATGGAGGACATTATAGAGCAGTACTGAGCAGTGTAGCTGTGACTCCAGCACTGGGGGAGATATAACACTTACTAGAAGCAGCAGCAGCATGGAGGACATTATATAGCAGTACTGAGCAGTGTAGCTGTGACTCCAGCACTGGGGAGATATAACACTTACTAGAAGCAGCAGCATGGAGGACATTATAGAGCAGTACTGAGCAGTGTAGCTGTGACTCCAGCACTGGGGAGATATAACACTTACTAGAAGCAGCAGCATGGAGGACATTATAGAGCAGTACTGAGCAGTGTAGCTGTGACTCCAGCACTGGGGGGATATAACACTTACTAGAAGCAGCAGCAGCATGGAGGACATTATAGAGCAGTACTGAGCAGTGTAGCTGTGACTCCAGCACTGGGAGATATAACACTTACTAGAAGCAGCAGCATGGAGGACATTATAGAGCAGTACTGAGCAGTGTAGCTGTGACTCCAGCACTGGGGAGATATAACACTAGAAGCAGCAGCAGCATGGAGGACATTATAGAGCAGTACTGAGCAGTGTAGCTGTGACTCCAGCACTGGTGAGATATAACACTTACTAGAAGCAGCAGCATGGAGGACATTATAGAGCAGTACTGAGCAGTGTAGCTGTGACTCCAGCACTGGGGGAGATATAACACTTACTAGAAGCAGCAGCAGCATGGAGGACATTATAGAGCAGTACTGAGCAGTGTAGCTGTGACTCCAGCACTGGGGAGATATAACACTTACTAGAAGCAGCAGCATGGAGGACATTATAGAGCAGTACTGAGCAGTGTAGCTGTGACTCCAGCACTGGGGGATATATAACACTTACTAGAAGCAGCAGCATGGAGGACATTATAGAGCAGTACTGAGCAGTGTAGCTGTGACTCCAGCACTGGGGAGATATAACACTTACTAGAAGCAGCAGCAGCATGGAGGACATTATAGAGCAGTACTGAGCAGTGTAGCTGTGACTCCAGCACGGGGGGGGAGATATAACAGTTACTAGAAGCAGCAGCATAGAGGACATTATAGAGCAGTACTGAGCAGTGTAGCTGTGACTCCAGCACTGGGGGAGATATAACACTTACTAGAAGCAGCAGCATGGAGGACATTATAGATCAGTACTGAGCAGTGTAGCTGTGACTCCAGCACTGGGGAGATATAACACTTACTAGAAGCAGTAGCAGCATGGAGGACATTATAGAGCAGTACTGAGCAGTGTAGCTGTGACTCCAGCACTGGGGCGATATAACACTTAATACAGCTTTCTGCAGTATCTTTTTCTTTGAGTCTTTCTCATTCTGCTATGATCTCACTTCCCCCCTCCCTTTCCATAGACCTCCATGGGCAGCTTTTCATATTTTAGGGAGCTAATCCATTTCAAGATGCGTTTTAGGTCAGATTCAGAGGGAATGATGAGCTTATGGAAAGGAAAGAAAGGTGTCTGGAGAAAAAGCATTGATCTATTACAAAGTGTATTTTATACTGATTTATTAAGGGTTTGAGACGTTAGTGGCACAAACGTCCTTCTGTGTGACTCCAGGCTCTGCATGAGTGTGAGTACTTGTACATCAAATATAAGTGTAGACACCTAGGTCTGTGTTACTGAGAAGATGCGGTGGATTGCACCAAGAGACATATGCAGTAAGTTGCACTTAGCAGAATTTACACCTCCACTGAAGGGGCCAACGCCACTCGCTTGCTCCACACATTTCTTTATCAGTTATTTTCTCTACAGTTTTTAGCTGTAACACTAGAGAGCACCATTGACATGCTTATTTTTCAGTTCTGCATAGCTATAAAGTCATTAGCAACCTTCGAGGACATAATTTATAAGAATATTTTAAAACTTCAACTTCATTTTCCGTAAAAATTTTGGAAAATTAGCAAGTCTTGATGTCTTTCTTAAAAACTGAATGTGTTTCCAAAGAAAAAAATATCAAAAATGTACAAACCACGTGCAAGGTCTACTGCTAGTGTATTGCATCCAGAATTTCCCTCTAAATTGTTCTCAAAATATCTGAAATTTTAGGTTGTCACACTGTTCTACGCTTACACAATACTTAAATGCCCATAGCGACTGCCGACCAGTTTCCTCCCTTCCATGCCATCTTGTAGCTTTGTCCTTTCTATTGCTTTACCTGTGGTGTCAGTCTTCACTGTAGTTCTGAAGTTCCATCCTTAAAGGGAATGTGTCATCAAAAATGAGTCATTATTTAATTCACGTTTTTATGTTAAACACATATTTTAGGAATTTTTATTTGCTTTTTTTTGTAAATTTTTCATATTTTTCATATTCATATCTTATTTATCACTATTATTTATTACTTTTTAATTTTTTAATAATTCTTAAGTCTTGCAGTTTTCACTTTGGCCACTAGGCCTTGTTTGCTCTGCTTTAACAGCAATCAGAGAGATGCTTTACAGTAGTTTCATGCACATAGGAGACTTAAGACTGACTCATTCCCATTCACTTCTATAGGAGAGTTTTCTAGTCATGCTCTGTGACCTGGGAAGAAGTCACTATGCAGGGAGGTGAAAGGGTCAACTGTGACATATCCTCTTGTGACTGGTGGATCCTGTGTTATCAATTCATACTGGTGTCTCCTTTCAGTTTGACAATTTTTGTGCTGATAATGAGCAGACAACTGAGAATCTTTCTGTTCAGAACAGGAAGTGTTAGACTATTATTAGGCTTAGTGGCCAAAGTGAAAACTGCACTTTCAATATTTTTTAATAATTCTTAAGTCCTGCAGTTTTCACTTTGACCACTAGGCCTAATAATAGTCCGACACTTCCTGTTCTGTACAGAAAGATTCTCTGTTGTCTGCTCATTATCAGCACAAAGAGGGTCCAACTGAAAGGAGACACCAGTGTGAATAGATAACACAGGATGCACCAGTCACAAGAGGAGATAGTCACAGTTCACCCTTTCACCTGCCTACACAGTGACTTCTTCCCAGGTCACAGAGCATGACTAGAAAACTCTCCTATAGAAGTCAATGGGACTGAGTCATTCTTAAGTCTCCTATTTGCATGATGCTACTGTAAAGCATCTCTCTGACTGCTGTTAAAGCAGTGCAAACAAGGCCTAGTGGCCAAAGTTAAAACTGCAAGACTTAAGAATTATTAAAAAATATTGAAAGTGATATGAAAAATGTAAAAAAAATATAACCAAAAATTTTAAAAAAATGTGTTTAACATAAAAATGTGAGTTAAACAATAAGTCATTTTTGATGACACATTCCCTTTAAATGCCAATAATGACTGCCGACCAGTTTCATTCCTTCCATGCCCTCTTGTAGCTTTGTCTTTTCTATTGCTTTATCTGTGGTGTCAGTCTTCACTGTAGTTCTGGAATTCCATCCTTAACCGGAATTTGGAAAGCTATAGATTACTCTGATAAAATAGTGCTTGGACGTGATCTGCCAAGAATATGACAGGTCTAGTGCAACTTTTCTTCTAAAGAGTATTATGTAATTATCAGTATCTGCAATCTACAGAAAACTCTGAAAAACACAAAAAATGAAATCACAGACAAAGCCAAGCCCCCTTAGCTAAGTAGCTTTACCTTAAAAGGGATTTGCACATATTTCTGCACCTGACTTGGTTTCATTTTGATTGAAAGATGGTGTACGACCCAACCCTGCAAGGCTTCAGGAGCGGTACCAGCGATGCCTGGGGTGGCAAAGCCTGTACATAACATACAATGTCAAAGACATCAGAATAATATGGGCCAGTTTTAAAGTTATGACTCGTGATTAGTATCGGCTCTCTGGTTCCAGAACAGTTCTTGCAAAGATGTCACAATACTTATTTTTGAGACATCTTGAGCCCAAATCAAATGCAAATCTGTCCCACCACTCCGTGAGGGCTTAGGCACAGTGAGCAGGGATGGACAAGGTCCAGATACAGGGCCATCTTATCCATTGGGCACACTAGGCAGTTGCCTGGGGGCCCCACAAGCCTAGGGGCCACAGGTGGTAAATGTGTATCCCAGGAATCCAGAACACATGCCTTGGATCTCTGGGTTGCCATTGATTATTTAACTGTTTGTGCGATGTTAGGATGTACAAACAGTTAAAAACCATGGTGGATCAGGAAGCCATTGGCTTCCTGCTTGGTCATTTAGTCTTGTAGACTAAAGGCTGTCTACAAGATGTAAGCGGGGTGTGCCGATGTAGGTGGCATGATGACATAGGTGTGCTTGGGAGTGGCGACCTCTAACCCCTGATGAAGCCAGGCTAGCTGGTGAAACATGTTGGGGAGGTCAGGCATGATGTTTAAAATTGTGATTTCTCACCTCTGTCTACAAGTGCCACCCGATGCAGGGGGTGTCACAAGGGGGCCTTATTTGTCCTGTATCCATTAGATTAGGGACGATTGCCCAAGTAGAAGGCTTGGGATCCCTCACTGGAGTTAATAATTTGCTGTATATATAAGTCTTTCTTGATGGTAGGTGGTGCTCCACCAGACTTGATAATGGAAAAGGAGCTATTCCTTCCTTCAGAAGTAGAAAGGGTTAAATGGTGAGGTTAGCAATCAGGTTTTTAAATAGTGTGTATAGAGGTTAAGTGTTATACATAATAAAAGTTACGTTTTAGTGTTTTATAGATAGAGAACTGATAGAGTTTAAGTTTGCCCATGGCAAAATAGTAAATATCAGAAGTCACTCTCTGTTCTCTTGTGAGATTCCCTTTTTTTGGAGACTATTTTCTTCATTTCTACACATTTGAGTGCGTGGAGCAAAAGGGAAGTTTGTCCTCTCCTCGTCTGAGCCGTTTACTAAAATTTGTGTCAGACATTTGCGTCAATTATGGTGGACATCTACACCTGCCCATTGTTAGCCTACATTTCGATTTCTGGCTCAGGGTTGACCAGGTTTATTAAGGAGATGTGTGCCTCTTAGTTGACTTGGAGCATCTTGGTCGAGTTTGGCATAAGAGCAGCATATTCTACGTCAGTCTTAGTAAATTCCACCGTCAAAGTCCGAGAAATGCCAACTGACTTAATGTTATGATAAATCTCTTGTAGCGTGCCGGTTTTACAGGTGCCTCCTGACATATACTGGAGCCGCAATAAAATGAAGCCACATTTCATGTAACAATATCCAATTTTAATGGGTATTTAATAATTCATTGGATTTTAGATGAGAAACATCTAATTGTGGAAACAGTGAAGCTGATAGACTCTACACCTACAATCTGCTTTGTGGGAGCCTCGAGCTGATGTATCACGTGGGATCTTGGACGTCAGGTAGCAGCTATGGACATAGCAGAGGAAGGCTTTCCTTTAACCTGTTTGCACATGACTGTGATGATATCTTTCAATGCAGTGTACTTAGTAGCTGGAGCCTTCACTCGCTGAAATATGGAGGTCTGAACAGGCCCTAAAGAGAGGAAACGTTAGTGTAGGAGCCCACCTGCATTTGAGGTCGCCTTGTTGATGGGAGGTGGGCTTAAGCAGTTTTGATCAAAAACGTGAACTAAGAACCTCAAAATTTTTTTCATGTATCCTAAGTAGCAGAAATGGTTTTTCAAAAATTCCTATGTGCCTTTTGATAGTTTTTTTTACTTAATAGTGTGCTGCTGATACTGCAATGTGTAGATATCTTTCAATGGACACCGGACAGCTCACTTATTTTTCCCAATCTTATGTTCGGTCCAATGATCAAATCATTTAGGAGTCCGCTTTCCAGAAAGCTCATAAAGCTTCCCTTCCCTTTGCTCTTTTACCAGTTCATTAGACTGAAGTGCACAGTACATACCAGGGCTGGACCGGTCCATCATTACAATGGACTCAGATTCTGAAACAACAATATTCTCCAAAGCTGGAGCAGAAGCCACCGAATTTTGTAGCCAATCACTTGTCACTGGGATCTATTTCTCAAAGCTTGATATATAAACAGACCTTATTGATGATTTGTTCTGCGTTAAGACAATAGCAACAGATTTTATGCTGGAATTAAAATAAACGTCCAAATATTCTGTATAGATCTGAAGCTTCACGGGAGGAAGGGCATACTGTGTTTATGAGAATATGCAAAATTACCTTAAATCCAATCAGATTTTTTTTTTTTAAATGCTCTGTTTATTTGAGGTAGACTTACGTGACCTGAGGGATAGTGGACATGTTATTGCTGGAGGTTGTAGTGGGTTTTGGCATTGGTGGGTTATTGGTAAGTTTGTTATTGGCATTAGTGGGTTATTGTTGAATAGGTTATTGTTGGTTATTGTTGGGTTTGGTATTGGAGGGTTATTGTTGGGTAGGTTACTGTGGTCTTGTTACTGATATTAGTGGGTTATTGTTGGGTAGGTTATAGTGGGTTTTGACATTGGTGGGTTATTGTTTTGTATATTATTGTTATTGGTGGGTTATTGGTAAGATTGTTATTGTTGGGTAGTTATTGTGGGTTTGTTATTGGCATTAGTGGGTTCTAGTTGGATATATTGTTATTATTATTATTAGTGGATTTTTATTAGTGTTAGGTTATTATTGGGTTTGACATTGGTATTGGTGGGTTATTGTTGGGTGGGTTACTGTGGTCTTGTTACTGTTATTGGTGGGTTATTGTTGAATAGGTTATTTTTGGGTTTGCTATTAGTGGGTTATTGTTGGGTAGGTTACTGTGGGTTTGTTATTGGCATTAGTGGGTTATTGTTGGATAGATTATTATTATTATTATTATTGGGTTTTTATTAGTGGTAGGTTATTGTTGGGTTTGCTATTGGTATTGGTGGACTATTGTTTAGTAGGTTATTGTTCGGTAGGTTACTATAGTCCTGTTACTGGTATTGGTGTGTTATTGATGGGTAGGTTATTGTTGGGTTTGATATCGGTATTGGTGAGTTATTGTTGAGTAGGTTATTGATGGGTAGGTTATTGTGGGTTTGTCATTGTTGGGTAAATTATTGTAGGTTTGTTATTTTTTAGTAGATTATTGGTGGGTTTGTTATCCATATAGGTGGGTAATTGTTGGGGGTTTATTATTGCTGAGTAGATTATCGGTGGGTTTGTTATCCATATTGGTGGATAATTTTGGGGGGTTTGTTATTGCTGGGTAGATCGGTATTGCTGGGTTATTGGTGGGTTTGTTATCGTTGGGTGGGTTATTTTGGGTTTGTTATTGATATTGGTAGATTATTGTGGTAAGTTTGTTGGTATTAGTGGGTTATTGGTGGGTTCATTTTTAATACTGGTGGGTAATTGATGGATTTATTATTGATATTGGTGGATTATTGTGTTTTGTTATTGGTGAGTTATTGTTGGGTAGGTTTTAGTTGGGTAAGTTATTTTAGGTTTGCTACTGTTGAGTAGATTATTGTGGATTTGTTTTTGGTATTGCTGGGTTATATTGGTGGGTTTGTTATCATTGGGTGGGTTATTTTGGTTTTGTTATTGATATTGCTGGGTTATTGTTGGTTTGTTTGTTGTTCGGTGGGTCATCGGTGGATTTGTTTTTGGTTATTGGTGGGTAATTGGTGAGTTGTTATCATGGGTGGTTTTTTTTATAATGGATTTGTTATTGTGCTTGTTTGTTGGTATTAGTGGGTCATTGGTGGGTTTCTTTTTGGTATTGGTGTGTCATTGGTGGGTTCTTAATTGTTGGGTAGGTTATTGTGGGTTTGTGATTAAAATTGGTGGGCTTTGGTGTTTTTTGTAGTTGATATTGATGAGTTATTGTAGGGTACTCACAAACTAGACATCATTTGTAACGCAGCATCTATAAAAGTAAAATATGTATATATATATCCTGCAGGGTGAACACAAACAAAACATAAAAAGACACAATGACACAATTGCTGTTTTTGCTGTCCCTTGCCTCACAGAAAAATGAAAAGATAACAAAAAATGAGCCTGCAAAAACTATCTCTAAAGACTTGACCTCGTGCCACAAAGAGAAATCCCACTAACAGGTCTATGGAAGAAAAGTTATAACTGTACAGGTCTCAGTGTCACGCTGCACGGAGGAGAGGAGGGTGAATCCACTGGTCACCGCGTGGAGTTGGCAAAGCCTAAGCCGATTAGCGGAGTCTAAGGGGCCCCTTGTCTTCACCGTCGCCTGTCGCAAAGCGGGAAATACTTTGCTGCAGGGAAATCCCCAGGTCGCTACCCCCGATGTAGGCCCTGGCGGTGACAGCCAAAGTGGAAGGCACAGAAACAGGCTGGAACACAGAGAGGCAGGACTGGAACAATAAGATGGTAAAGCAGGTAGCAAAATGGATGCTGAGAATAGCAGAGAAGGTTTGCGAGATGTATGCACAAAACCAACATAAGGCAATGGACACCAACAACTGGGCACGGAGAGCAGGGAACAGCATCCTTAAACCTTTATGGACCCTGGACGTATGAGTACATCCCAGGGTCGGTAAGGGGCTTTGCAGGAGGATTGCTCCGCGGCCCCTCTCTCCCCCCGTACAGTCGACGGGTGTTAGCGGCTGATCGCAGCTAACACCCGGCCGGTACAGCGCGAGTGGGCAGCGTCGCCCGCCCGCGCTGTTTAACCACTTAGACGCCGCAGCAAAAATGGCCGCGGCGTCTAAATGAATGAAGATCGGTGCCGTGCACCGTTCTTCCCGATGATCGGCATCCCCGCTGCATAACTGCAGCGATACGACGCCTGGACATGGCTGCGGGGAGCCCTGTGAACGCTCCCATCACTGCCATGTTCTGGTTTGCCCCACTTCTGGCCGCAGGCAACCGCCATCTAGGTACAGTCTAACGCATTGTCTACACAATGCATTAGACTGTATTAACGATCGCACCCCCTAGTGGTCAAGCACCATAGGAGGACTCAATGTTAAAGTAAAAAAAAAAAAAAAGAAATAAAGTTTTAAAGTACAAAAAAAGTAATAAAAGTTCAAATCACCCCCTTTTCCCCATTTTACAAATAAAAACAATAAAATAATAAAAAAGTTCCCCAAATTTGGTATCGCCGCGTTCGAAAAAGTCCTATCTATAAAAATATAACATCATTTATCCCGTACGCTGAACGCCGTAGAAGAAAAAAACTTCCAAATGCCAAAATTGCGTTTTTTGGTCATTTTACGTCACTTAAAAAATGGAATAAAAGTGATCCAAAAAGTTGCATGCATTCCAAACTGCTAGAAATAGAAATTACACTTCAGCCCGCAAAAAAATGCCCCCTCACTGACGTCCGTAGGTGTTAGTACAAAAAAGTTATTGGTCGCACAAAATGGCACCGCGGCTCAAATTTCAAAAATAGAAAATGTTTGGAATTTTTTTACGCCACCAAAACATAATGGAAACCCCACATGTTTGGTATTGCCGGATGCATATCAACCTGTAGAATACAGAAAAGGCATTATATTTACTGAAGATTGAACGCCGCAAAAACAAAACTCCCGCAAACATGGCAAAAGTTCGTTTTTTTTCACAATTTGTCCCACTTGGAATTTTTTTGCGGTTTCCCAGTATATTCTATAGTATAGTGAATAACACCATTAGAAAGTACATCTTGTCCCGCAAAATAAAAGCCCTCATAGGTCTATGTAGATGGAAAAATAAAAAAGTTATTGCTCTGGGAAGGCGAAGGGGGGAAAAACGAACGTGTCAACAAAAAAAAAAAAGCAAGGTCCTTAAGGGGTTAAAAATTCCTGCAAGAATTGGATTGGAGGAGCACAATTACCTGTTGCGCGCTGGCCCTTTAAATCCACGGAACTGACGGGCGCACGCCCCTAGTGGGGAGGAAGATGCAGAGGAGCGCACCTTCTGAGGAGGAAGCAGGATGGGAGCAGGTGAGCAAACAGCAGCCGTGGGCGCAGCATGGGGACGACCAGCAGCCAGACCACAGCACGAGCCGTTACACTCAGAAAAGCAAATTTTAAAAAAAGTATTAAAATGCTACAAAGTTATATAAATATATATATAGATACTGTATATGTATATATATATATATATAACATCGTCATAATCATGCTGCTCAGTAAGACGAAAATGTACATGAACCCTCCCACCAATGCATAGTTTCATACAAGTTTATTTTTCACTCCAGTCCCTGAGTCATTTATTTTTGGTTTAATTATTTTATAGCACATTACATTGTACAAATCAAGGAGACACAACATATCCCATAAAAACAAGCTCATACAGATAGGGTGAGGGAGAAGCTGAAAAAGTAAAGCTTAGGCTCTGTCTCGCCTGACTAAAAACATTCATGAAACTGAGTTTTCTGTCCCCTGACTGTCAAAAGCAGCTTAGAAAACGGCAGTTTGCGTCTTTTGTTGCTTTTTTTTTACAAGCGTTTTGTTTGTCTTCAAGCCTGTTTTTTAATGTCGGCATAAATTAAGCCGTTGGATGTAACTCCGCCCTACAAAAGGGGATATAAAGCACATTATTGCATTTATATGTCATCTTGTAGCCGTTTTATGGAGTTTGGCGCTAATAAAGTTATATCGCGTTTGGTCAACCAAAATAAATTTTTTTTAGGGTTTTTGGCCCCCTAAAGTCCTTTTTTTAAAACGGTTTTTTGGTGCTAAAAAATTTTATATGCGTTTGTCCCCAAAAAAAAAATTTTTTTTTGGAATTTTGACCCTAAAAGTCCTTTTTTTTTTAGGGATTTTGATGCTAAAACCCATTTTTTTTATTTTTTTTCCCTTATAGTTATCTTTTTTTGGGCCCGGTTAAAAAAAAGTTTTAAATTTGGTTTTTGGGCCCCTAAAATATTTTTTTTTAAAATTTTTTGGCGAAAAATACTTTTTTACGGATTTTTGTAGCAAAAAATAAGTTTTAATGGTTTTTGGGGCCAACACACATCTCGCTTTGCGCAAAAAATTTTGCTTTTGAAAATTTTTTAGCCCCCCAAAATCCTTTAAAAAAACAGACTTTAGCACCAAAATCTTTTAAAAAAAAAACAAAAAAAAAAAAAAGGGTTTAGTCCCAAAAATCTAAAAAAAAATAATACCATAGGCAAAACCCGGGAAAAAAAAAAAAACTGTTTTACTGCCAAAAAGGGAAAAAAATTTTTTATTTTTAGCGAAAAAAAGGCAAGATCTAAAAAAAAGAAGAGCTAAAATCCGAAAAAAAAAAGTTTTTTTTAGCGCCAAAATCCTTAAAAAAAAAGTATTTTTTTGCGAAAAAAGGGAAAAGAAAAACTTTGAATACCCAAAAATCCGTAAAAAAAGGGTTTTTTTTAGCGTCAAAAATGAGATAACTTTGTTAGCGCCAAAACCCTGTAAAAAAAAATGTTTTTTTTAAGCGCCAAAATTTTTCGTAAAATAAAAAAAAATTTTCCCTCCCAAAAAACCTGAAAAAAAATTTATTTTTAGCGACAAAAGCAAGACCCTAAAAAAAAGAGCTAAAATCCTTTAAAAAAAATTTATTTTAGCCCCCAAAAACCCCTTTTTTTAAAAAAAAAACATTTTTTTGGGGAAAAAAGGGGAAGAAAAACTTTAAAAAAAGCCAAAATCCGTAAAAAACTTTTTTTAAAATATCAGAAGCTAGAAAAATTTTTTAGTTTTCAAAAATTTTTTTTTAGCAAAAAAAATTTTCAATTCCCGAAAAAAATCTTTTAGCGCCCCAAAGGTGCTCTTTTTATTATGAAGGTGCAAACAAGGACTCATAAAGACACTTTATGCAGTTTTGAAAAGGTAAAAACCTTTTTTAAAACCCCCATTTTGGTGGGCCTTGGGTTCCTGGAAGGGTTTTCATTAAAAAAACTCCGGAAAAAAAAACGCTGTAAAAAATGCGGAAAAAAAAAACGCCCCAAAAAGACTTTGGCGCTTTCCTTAAACTCCTGTGTAAATGTTCTCCCTGGCTCTGGCTTTTTTTAAAAAAAAAGACGTCCAGTAAAAAAAACGAGCAAAAAAAAGAACCCTCGGTGGGACAGCGGGGGAAGAGGGTTTTCTTTAGGTCTTTGGGGGGGATTCAGTCGTTTTTCCAGCTTTTTTTTGGAAAAAAAAAAAGCTAAAAAAAATGGTTGTTTTTCTTTTTGCAGTGGAGACAGGGGCTTACTTATCACTGAAACATTTGCTTTAAAACCGCTTTCCCCTTTAAATTTCCCCAAAGAGGTTTTTCAGTTTTTTCCCAATTAATTTTTTGCACATGGGGAAAAGAATTCCCCTTTGATTGTCCGTTCAGGAAATTAAAAAATTTGAAAAGAATTTTTAAAAGTTCTTTGTCTTTCCCGGGGGGGACTCCGCCTGACCCCCCGTTTTGGGGAACCCTGGTTTTGGGGGGGGGGCCCGGGGTTATCGGGGGACCTTTTTGCTCGGCCCTTGTTTTGGGGCCTGATTGTTTGTTTTTCTTTATGAAAGTTAAACAGATGAAAAATAAACACCGCGCTAAATTGTAAAAAAAGGAATTTTTTACGCCATGTATGGGAAAAGGTGATGCACAATTGCTACTTATTCTTCGCTGGGGGAAAAAATTTACCCTTTTTTATGCATAAATTTTGTAGGGGGGCCAGTGCGCTGAAATTTTTGAGTTTTTATTTTTTTTTTGTAAAAAAAAAGAGTTTTTTTTGCGGGAAATTTTTGGAAAACCCTTTCCCCCTATAACCAGTGGGGCCCAAAAAAAACCCTTATCAGAAGCATTGGGACAACAGCTGCTCCTGATGTTCCATGTCCCTTAAAGGACCCCTGCAGCTTTTTTTTCTTTTTTTTCATTAAAAATTGCTTCTCGGTGCACAGTAGTGCAGGTAATCCTGCTAACCTGCAGCTGAATACAGGATTTCTTACTGTTACCGCTGGGTCATTTGACCCACAGCTGCATACAGAATATCTGGCTGATGCAACAGCCATTAGATATTGCTTCTAGGTACACAGGAATGCCAGTAATTTTGCTTAAAGGGGGTTTTTCCCCTACATTGATTAGTTCCCCTTTTCTTGGGTTTTATTTTGAAAATTTAGGGGCTTGTTTAATGGATTTTTATAGACTGCAGTAGAAACAGGGGCTGTTGCTAAATTTTTTTGCAACCAGCACTGGCAGCCTATCAGGAGAGATCAAACGGTTTGTTGCTATTTGCAACCAGGCTGGGAGCCTATAGGAGAAAATCAAACAGGTCTGTAGCTATAGCAAACCCGCGGCCCGGCAGCCTATTCCCTTTAGAGATTGCAAGGTCTGTAGTTATAAAAAAAACCCGGCTGGGGAGCCCACCTGAGAGATTAAAAAGGGTCTTAGCTATAGTGACCAGTGCTGGCAGCCCATCAGGAGAGATCAAGCGGTTTGTAGTATGCAAACCGTGCTGGCAGCCTATCGGGGAGAGATTGAACAGGTTAATACTAAGCAACCAGTGCGGGCGCCTATCGGAAGATTAAACGGGTCTGTAGCTATAGGGGACCTGTGGGGAAACCCTATGAGGAGAGAGAGAACAGGCCCTGTGCTATGTGCCCTGGGGCTGTGCACCCCCCATACAAGGGGGGATATTAGTAATAGGTAGGACACTTTTAAATGGACACATTTACAAAGTGACTTGTTTTTGCAAGATTTTAACATAAAAAGCACGACCCCTGTAGTGAGACAACCCCTTTAATGAAGCTAAATGAGGTTTCTCATTTTCCCGTGGGTCATGTGCCCCACGTGAATTCAGGTTATCTGATGATGAAAACGCCATTAGAAATTGCTTAGATATACAGCAGTCCAGAAATTTTGCTTAACTGAAGCTGAATACAGGGTTTTTCCCTCTTGTCATGGATATGTGCCCTGCATCAAATTTTGGATAACACACATGGTTTGTGACCCGCTTTGACCCTCTCTATGCATTCCTATGGGAAGGTCGAAGTCTTCTCATGGAACCCTAGAGGGGAAGACTTCCTGTCCATAAAAAGCCCGTGTCTGTCACCCCAAAAATGTACAGGCATGTGACCAAAACAGGGACTGTTGCATCAGCCAGAGATCCTGTAAGCAGCTGCAGGTTAGCAAGGTTACTGGCACTAAGCTATTTCTAGTGAGCTAAGAAAAAAGAAAAAAATGGAGTTGTCCTCTAACCCATATGCCAAGCATCTAAAACCACAGCCCTTCTCTTCTCTGCCTTTTGGCTAGGATCAGACTAGGATATGTTCTTATCAGTGGTTGCAAGTTTCCATTGACTAAACTGGTACAAAGGACACTAGGATTTCATTCCAAGTATACGTAGGCGATGTTAATGTAAAACGTAGGCCCCCGGGGCCCCCCAAGTCAAAGCATGGGTCTCAAGGGGATTTGAAAACCCAAGGTGCAAATTGTCCCGGGAGTGGTGACCATAAGGTGCCTGAACTCACTGGATGTGTGGGACCCCACTTAAATAGGCAGCACTTTGCACTACATTTCAACTATTCACATCCCATTGAGTGCACACTTTTGTTTCCCTGGCATAAATTATGTCTGAAGATTTTGGGATCTGGTGTCCTTTTGGGACCCTCCTTAGGTCTAGAGGGTAGAATGTGGGGTCATCAAGTTCCTTCTCCCACTCCAACTGTGTCTCTCTCTCTCTCTTAAGAGAAACCAACCTTGTTTTCGGGCTCCTTGGTTGATGCTCAGCTTCGTCACTGATGCTGCTAGCAGAAGCAAGTATTGAGTCTCCCATAATTTTGGAAAAAGGGGACCACTTGTCCTGGAACAGCTAGACCAGAGGCGTAACGCGTATATCCTGGTCCTTAGTGCAAATAGTGAAATGGTGCCCTATAGCTACCATGTGCCATTTAAAATGCTGTGGCAGAAGGGTTTTTGGGGCCCCCTCAGGGTGCAGGGCCCGGTAGCGACTGCTACCTCTCCACCCCCTATAGCTACGCCCCTGGGCTAGTCTCGAAAGTGCCATGGAGAGGTAGGTTGACTTTAAAAGGTCTTTAAACCCCAACCCCAATTTAGGGTTCTGCTTAGAGACTACTTTTTACCAATTTATGCCAAAATTTGGTTTTGGCCGACCTGAGCTCAGATTTAGGTCGAATTTGACTTTGACCTGAATGTGAAGCACAACACTTGTCAGAGACAACCTCTTCAAGCCTAAATAAGACCAAGACCACCAAGGTTGCTACTATAATGGGAACCTAAGAAGGATGTGTCGCTTTATATTGAGTCGTGTGACTCCACAACCGAATAGGCTCAGATATTGTCAACCAGTTGTAAAGACCTGAGAACAGACCGTCCGGAGCTTTACTGAGAAGAACTTGTGATAGATTACGACCCTGTGCGGGGATTGAGGAAGCCAATGTACTCTATCCAACGAACAAAATCATATTGGAACTCCGTGGGGAAGAAACTAATTGTATCTCAATTGTTTTACTTTCTGCTGCACAACAGGGATTGGGAACACGTTTCAGGCTTTTTCTCCTCGGGAAGAGGACGATATTGATACATGGCGCCAATAAACAGTTTGGCCCCTGCCGTCATTTACTAAAAGGTTCTATGTGTCCAGTGTGGAGCCTCGCAGATACTGTGTATCTATTTCTCCATTTTCTTCATTCCAGACTGTTATAAATCTAACATGTATGTTTATAAATTATGTATGCAGCTCTTTCGCGTAAATCTTATGATACTTATTTACGCACCCCACACCCCTCCCGTCAAATCCATTTCATCACCTCTGCCGCACCAATTGCTTTACAACTTTCCACCCATTATCCGGCGGTCTGGTTTGGCCACAGTTTCGAGAACACTTTTCTTTCCTTTCGTCCTTCCATTGGCACAGAAATACTTTCTTTATTTGGTCTGATTGGCTGATAGCTAGGAGGCTGGTGGTGGCCCACTTTACTCCAGGGTGTAAAATGCTGAGAAGAAAGGACTGCTGAGGTTGCGCGTATAAGTGGTAGTCACTCAACTTACTTGTTTCCTTCCTAAAGCCATTCAGAACCATCAATTCAGTCCATAAACCCGCAGGCAGAGGTCCCAACAGCGCCACCCCCCAACCACCCGCCGACACAGACTTGGGCCCACAAGAAGGAATTTTAACCCCTTAGATGCTGCGGTCAATAGAGGCATGTATGGGATTCGACAAAGGAGCATGGCTCTCTGTGTCCTCCATTGGCAATAGCTGTTCAACCATGAGGTTTCAATGGCCGCCATGACAGTCAGACACCAAACTACTAGAATGTATAAACCTAGGGTAAAGATATCTTATAAAGTATTTCATCTTTACCCTAGGTTTATACATTCTAGTAGTTTGGTTGTTTAATAGATTACTATAACCAGGTTCTGACTATCTTTCTATTGGGGGTTTTGTCAAATGCCTATATCTCATATCAGGCTTTGGTGTTTTTTTTGTCTTCCTAAAGCCACTCAGAACCATTAATTCAGTCCATGAACCCTAAGGCAGAGGTCCCAAAAGCACCACCCACCAACCACCAGCCAACACAGACTTGGGACCACAGTAAGGAATTTTAACCCCTTAGATGCTGCGGTCAATAGAGGTATGTATGAGATTCCACCAAGGAGCGTGGCTCTCTGTGTCCTCCATTGGCAACAGCTGTTCAACCATGAGGTTTCAATGTCCGCCATGACAGTCTGAGACCAAACTATGGCCTCCAGTCTGTCTATAACATAGGCCTGCCAGGCCCTACCTAGAGGCGAGGCTTAAGAGGCTGACTACCAGACCATGTACTGCAATGTATTATAAGCAATCGCTCAGTTCAGCCTCATATTAGGACCAGCAAAAAGTAAATAAAAAATAATAATTAGTTATAAAGAATAGAAAAAAAGTAGAAAGAATATAGATTTACTAAATGCTTGGGATTACATGAAGCAAGAATAAGGCCACCTTTTACATTTTTATTGTGCATGCCATTTTTTAGACTTTAGTCATTTTTTATGCATTTTTTGTAGCATTTCGTGCAAGAAAAACTATTGTGCATGCGGTTTCTATTCTTTTTATCCAGCTCTCATGATGTCCACTGTAAAAAAATGCTAAAAAAAAACCAAACTGCAAGCGCACGGGTCTACAGGGAGAAAAATACTCAACACACACACAAATTAAATTTTCAGCTCACCGGGAAAAAAGTGTTTAGCAAGAATCAAAAAATGTACTTTACAGCATTGAATGCACTTTTATTTGTGCAACAAGAGCACATAGGAAGATACATGGGAAGATACATGGGAAGATACTGTACATGGGAAGATACTGTACATGGGAAGATACATGGGAAGATACTGTACATGGGAAGATACTGTACATGGGAAGATACATGGGATGATACTGTACATGGGAAGATACATGGGAAGATACATGGGAAGATACTGTACATGGGAAGATACATGGGAAGATACTGTACATGGGAAGATACTGTACATGGGAAGATACTGTACATGGGAAGATACATGGGAAGATACTGTACATGGGAAGATACTGTACATGGGAAGATACATGGGAAGATACTGTACATGGGAAGATACTGTACATGGGAAGATACATGGGAAGATACATGGGAAGATACTGTACATGGGAAGATACATGGGAAGATACTGTACATGGGAAGATACATGGGAAGATACTGTACATGGGAAGATACATGGGAAGATACTGTACATGGGAAGATACTGTATATCGAAAGATACATGGGAAAAATACTGTAATTGGAAATCATGGGGAAAATACTGTCAAGAAGATACGTACTGGGGAAAATACATGGGAAGATACTGTTTATGGGAAGATATATGAGAAAACTGAAAATTGAAAATACGTACATTGGAAGATACATGAGAAGATAATTTACATTGGAAGATACTGTACATGGGAAGATACTGTACATGGGAAGATTCATGGGAAGATACTGTACATGGAAAGATGCTGTATATGGGAAGATACATGGGAAGATAATTTACATTGGAAGATACTGTATATGGGAAGATACATGGGAAGATACTGTACATGGGAAGATACTGTACATGGGAAGATACATGGGAAGATACTGTACAAAGGGAAAAGATACTGACATGGAAGATAAATGGGAAATAATGTAAAGGGGGAGATCTGACATGGAAGATACTGTACATGGGAAGATACATGGGAAGATACTGTACATGGGAAGATACATGGAAAGATACTGTACATGGGAAGATGCATGGAAAGATACTATACATGGGAAGATACTGTATATGGGAAGATTCATGGGAAGATACTGTACATGGGAAGATACAGGAAGCATTTAAAAAGGGGAAAAACTTTACTGGGAAGATCTGTAATATGGGAAGATAATGTACATGGGGAAAAAATAAAGATACATACATGGGAAATACATGGGAAGTACATGGAAGATAATGGGAAGAATATAAAGGGAAGATATTTTCAGGAGATAATTTTACATGGGAAATACAGGGAAAATAATGGGGGAAGATACTATACATGGGAAGATATTTTACATGGGGAAGATATTTTAAAGGGAAGATACGCACTGGGGAAAATACGTACTGGGAAGATACTGACTGGGGTGATACTTGGGGTTGTAAAAAGGGAAATACGTACATAAAAGATTATGGGGAAAATACTATACAGGGAAAAATAATTTACATTTTGGGAAAATAAATACATGGGAAATACTGTACATGGGAAGATACTGTACATGGGAAGATAATGGGGGATATTACTGGAAATACATGGGGTGAAATGTACAGGGGGAAAATAAAAGGGAAGATACTAGACATGGGGAAAATAATTGGGGGAATACTTAAAAGGGAAGGGGCTGTACATGGGGAAAAATCGTACTGTAAGATACAGGAAAATACTGACAGGGGAAAAACTGTAAGTGGGAAGATACATGGGATGATACTGTACATGGGAAGATACATGGGATGATACTGTACATGGGAAGATACTGTACATGGGAAAATACATGGGAAAATACTTGACATGGTAAGATACATGGGAAGATACATGGGAAGAGACATGGGAAGATAATTTACATTGGAAGATAATGTACATGGGAAGATACTATACATGGGAAGATACATGGGAAGATACTATACATGGGAAAAAAATTTGGAAAGAAATTTTCATTGGAAAAATTGTATATGGGAAGGGTACAGGGATGATACTGACATGGGAAGAACTTTTCATGGGGAAATACTGTACATAGGGAAATAAATGGGAAAAATACTCTACATGGAAGTATGACTGGAAGATACTGTAATGGGGGAAATATTACATGGGGAAAATACTGTACATGGAAAATACTTTACATGGGAAGATACTGTACATTGGAAGATACATGGGAAGATACTCTAATGGAAAATAATGTACATGGGGAAAGATTTCTGTAATTTGGGAAGATAATGTACATGGGAAGAATTTTAAAAGGGAAGATACTGTACATGGGAAGATACATGGGAAGATACTGTACATGGGAAGATACTGTACATGGGAAGATACTGTACATGGGAAGATACATGGGAAGATACTGTACATGGGAAGATACATGGGAAGATACTGTACATGGGAAGATACTGTACATGGGAAGATACTGTACATGGGAAGATACTGTACATGGGAAGATACATGGGAAGATACTGTACATGGGAAGATACATGGAAAGATACTGTACATGGGAAGATGCATGGAAAGATACTATACATGGGAAGATACTGTATATGGGAAGATTCATGGGAAGATACTGTACATGGGAAGATACATGGGAAGACACTGTAAATGGGAAGATACTTTACATGGGAAGATACTGTATATGGGAAGATAATGTACATGGGAAGATACATGGAAAGATACTATACATGGGAAGATACTGTATATGGGAAGATACATGGGAAGATACATGGGAAGATATATGGGAAGATACTATACATGGGAAGATATTGTACATGGTAAGATAATGCACATGGGAAGATACATGGGAAGATATATGGGAAGATACTATACATGGGAAGATATTGTACATGGGAAGATATTGTACATGGGAAGATACTGCACATGGGAAGATACTGTACATGGGAAGATACTGTACATGGGATGATACTGTAAAAGGGAAGATACTGTACATAGAAAGATATATGGGAAGATACTATACATGGGAATATAATTTACATTGGAAGATACTATACATGGGAAGATACTGTACATGGGAAGATACATGGGATGATACTGTACATGGGAAGATATATGGGAAGATACTATACGTGGGAAGATACATGGGGTGATACTGTACATGGGAAGATACATGGGAAGATACTAGACATGGGAAGATACATGGGGTGATACTGTAAAAGGGAAGATACTGTACATGTAAAGATACTGTACATGGGAAGATACATGAGAAGATACTGTACATGGGAAGATACTGTAAGTGGGAAGATACATGGGATGATACTGTACATGGGAAGATACATGGGATGATACTGTACATGGGAAGATACTGTACATGGGAAAATACATGGGAAAATACTGTACATGGGAAGATACTGTACATTGGAAGATACATGGGAAGATACATGGGAAGATAATTTACATTGGAAGATACTGTACATGGGAAGATACTATACATGGGAAGATATATGGGAAGATACTATACATGGGAAGATACATGGGAAGATAATTTACATTGGAAGATATTGTATATGGGAAGATACATGGGATGATACTGTACATGGGAAGATACTGTACATAGGAAGATACATGGGAAGATACTCTACATGGGAAGATAATGTACATGAGAAGATACTGTACATGGGAAGATACTGTACATGGGAAGATACTGTACATGGGAAGATACTGTACATGGGAAGATACTGTACATGGGAAGATACATGGGAAGATACTGTACATGGGAAGATACTGTACATGGGAAGATACTGTACATGGGAAGATACTGTACATGGGAAGATACTGTACATGGGAAGATACTGTACATGGGAAGATACATGGGAAGATACTGTACATGGGAAGATACTGTACATGGGAAGATACATGGGAAGATACTGTACATGGGAAGATACTGTACATGGGAAGATACATGGGAAGATACTGTACATGGGAAGATACATGGGAAGATAATGTACATGGGAAGATACATGGGAAGATACTGTACATGGGTAGATGTTGTACAAGGGAAGATACTGTATATGGGAAGATACATGGGAAGATACTATACATGGGAAGATACTGTATATGGGAAGATACTGTACATGGGAAGATACATGGGAAGATAATGTACTTGGGAAGATACATGGAAAGATACTGTACATGGGAAGATACATGGAAAGATACTATACATGGAAAGATACTGTACATGGGAAGATACTGTACATGGGAAGATATATGGGAGGATACTGTATATGGGAAGATAATGTACATGGGAAGATGCTGTACATGGGAAAATACTGTATATGGGAAGATTCATGGGAAGATACTATACATGGGAAGATACTGTACATGGGAAGATACTGTACATGGGAAGATACATGGGAAGATACTGTACATGGGAAGATACATGGGAAGATACTGTACATGGGAAGATACTGTACATGGGAAGATACATGGGAAGATACTGTACATGGGAAGATACATGGGAAGATACTGTACATGGGAAGATACATGGGAAGATAATTTACATTGGAAGATACTGTACATGGGTAGATGTTGTACAAGGGAAGATACTGTATATGGGAAGATACATGGGAAGATACTGTACATGGGAAGATACTGTACATGGGAAGATACATGGGAAGATACTATACATGGGAAGATACTGTATATGGGAAGATACTGTACATGGGAAGATACATGGGAAGATAATGTACATGGGAAGATACATGGAAAGATACTATACATGGGAAGATACTGTACATGGGAAGATACATGGGAAGATACTGTACATGGGAAGATACTGTACATGGGAAGATACATGGGAAGATACTGTACATGGGAAGATACATGGGAAGATACTGTACATTGGAAGATACATGGGAAAAAATGTATATGGGAAGATAATGTACATAGAAAGATACATGGGAAGATAATTTACATTGGAAGATACTATACATGGGAAGATACTGTATATGGGAAGATACTGTATATGGGAAGATAATGTACATGGGAAGATACTGTACATGGGAAGATGCATGGTAAGATACTGTACATGGGAAGATGCATGGTAAGATACTGTATATGGGAAGATTCATGGAAGATACTGTACATGGGAAGATACATGGGAAGATACTGTACATGGGAAGATACATGGGAAGATACTGTACATGGGAAGATACATGGGAAGATACTGTACATGGAAAGATACATGGAAAGATACTACACATGGGAAGATACTGTATTTGGGAAGATAATGTACATGGGAAGATACATGGAAAGATACTATACATGGGAAGATAATGTACATGGGAAGATACATGGAAAGATACTGTACATGGGAAGATACTGTATATGTGAAGATATATGGGAAGATACTATACATTGGAAGATATTGTACATGGGAAGATACTGTACATGGGAAGATACTGTACATGGGAAGATACATGGGAAGATACTGTACATGGGAAGATACATGGGAAGATACTGTACATGGGAAGATACATGGGAAGATACTGTACATGGGAAGATACAGTCATATGAAAAAGTTGGGCCCCTTTTAATCTTAATCACTTTTAGATCTAAATAAATTATTGGGTGTTTGCAACAGCCAATATCAATTGATATATCTAATAACTGATTGGACACAGTAATAATTCCGGATTGAAATGAGGTTTATTGTCAAACACAAAATGTGAATATGAATTAAAAAAAATTTTACGGTGCAAAATATGGGCACCCCAACAGAAAAGTGACATTAATTTTTTGTAATCCTTTTTTGCAAAAATAACACCTCTTCGTTTCCCTGGTTTAATCAGTTCCTGGTTTGGGAAGGTATTTTTTGACCATTCCTTTTTACAAAACAATCAAGTTCAGTTAATTTTTGGGGCCGAGCGGGACAGGCTTCAAAGTATCCCCAGATTTAAATTTTATTCGGGGTTGGGGCCTGGGAGGCCCATTCCAAAATTTTTAATTTTTCCCTCTGCATGAATGCCTGAGTTTTGGGAGCTGTTTTTGGGGATCATTGTTTGCTAAATATCCACCCCCGGGAGAAAAATTCAAATTCATCACTGTTCTTGTACATTTTTTGAAGAATCGGATATGAGTTGAATCCATGCCCCTCAACTTTAACAAGTTTCCCGGTCCCGCTTTGGGCCAAAAGCCCCAAAGCATGTGGAACCCCCCCAATTTTACAGTGGGTAGCAATGTTTTTCTTGGGAAGCTGTGTTTTTGGGAAAGCCAGGCTAAGCCTTTTTGATGACCAAACAATCAACTTTGTTTCATCAGTCCAAGACCCTTCTTCCAAATGAAGTGGGTTTCCAAAAAAAGTGCTTTTGCATACTTTGGGGACCCGTTTGTGGGGTGCTTTAGAAACGGTTTTTCGCTCACTCCCCAAGCTTCCTTGTGCAAAGTGTGCTGATTGTTGACGATGCACATGACACCCTTTGCGCAAGATTGGTGCAGCTTTTGGAGTGGTCGTGGATTGTCCTTGCTTTCCCAAAATTTCTTCTTGCCCCCTTTTTATATTTTTTTGGCCTCCACTTGGGCCTTAACAAGAACTGTCCCCGTGGGGCTTCCTTTCCTTAATAGTTCCTCAAGTGGAAATGACAGGTTAAATCCCCGAGACAAACTTTTTTATCCTTCCCCCGAACAACTATGTTGAAAAACTTTGTTTTCAGTCATTTGAGAGTTTTTGAGGAGCCCATGATGCCCCTCTTACAGGGGATTCAAAAGGGGAACAACTTTCAATTGGCCCCCCTTTTCTCATTATTGGTCACCTGCTATGAAGTTCAAACTCAGTAGGGTTCAAAACCCAAGTTGTGCTTTAAAAGTCAGTAAAAAGGGTTTTTTGGATATTTAAATCAATAAAATAAGGGTACCCCCCAATTTTTCACCAGTCCAAAAAATTTTTTTAATTTAATGCCATTTTGTGTTATACAATAAACCTCTTCAATCGGAAATATTATGTGTCCATCAGTTATTGATAATCAAAAGGGAAATGGCTGTTGCAAACACCCAAAAATTTTTGAACTAAAAGTGATTAAGATTAATGGGGTTTCCCAAACTTTTTCATATGCCCTTTTACAAAAAAAGGGAAGATACTGGAAAAATATGGGGGAAAATATATACATGGGAAGATATTTTAATAGAAAAATACTATAATGGGAAGTACATGGGAAATTATGGGGGGGATACTTAAAAAGGGGGAACGTACATGGAAAGATACATGGGAGAAAAATTTTTAAATTTGGGAAAATACATGGGAAATTTCGTACATGGGAAGAACATGGAAAATATGGGGGATACTAAAAGGGGAAAGAATTGTACATGGGAAGATACTAAATGGAAGAAAACATGGGGGAAGATAATTTGGGGGGATACTTTTAAGGGAAGTAATGGAAGAAATTTTCAAAGGAAAAAATCTGTAATGGGAAGCTTAAAACATGGGAAGAACTGTACATGGGGAAAATACAGGGAAATAATGGAAGATAATTTTACATGGAAGATATTTTAATGGGAAGATACTTTCATGGGGGATAAGGGAAATATAAAAGGGGGAAAATATTACATGGAAGATAAAGTAATGGGAAGAATTAATTTGGGGAAAAATAAGTAATGGGAAGAAAAGGGACATGGGGAAAATACTGTACATGGGAAGAACATGGGGAAACTCTACATGGGAAGATAAGTACATGAAAGATACGTATTGGGAAGATTTTGTACATGGAAAAAATGAGGGGGGATACGTACTGGAAGATCTGTACGGGGGAAAATCATGGGAAGATACTTACATGGGGAAATTTCATGGAAGATATTAAATGGGGAAAATAATGTACATGGGGAAAATCTGTAATGGGAAAAATTTCTGGGAAGATAAATGTCATGGGAAGTACCAAAGGGAAGTACTGTAAAGGGAAATACATGGAAAAAATATGTACATGAAGGGGGTTTTTTAACTGGGAAGAAACTTAATGGGGAAAATCATGGGAAGATAATTTAAAATTGGGAAGATACTGTAATGGAAGATACTTACTGGGAAGATACTGGGGAAAATAGTAATGGGAAGGGACAGGGGGGAAAACTGAAGGGAAGTACATGGGAAGATAATGTAAAATGGGGAAATAAGTAATGGAAGAAACGTATATGGGGGATACATGGGAAGAAATTAAGGGGAAAATTTTAAAGGAAAGAACTGTACAGGGGAAAGATACAGGGGAAATACTGAAAAAAGTACAGGGGAAGATACATGGGAAGATACTGTACATGGGAAGATACAAAATACCAGTAAACAAGCCAAACACTGTCTAGACGAAGCATCTCAAAAAGGGGGGTTCAATACTTGACGTGGGCCCTGAGCCCACCCCGGCCACTCTCCTCATCCCCTTTTTTGGGATTCTCCAGGTCCCCTTTTAGTTCCAACCAGTTGTTAAACACACCCCCCGGGGCCCCGGTCACACATGTTTGGCAGCGTCCCCCAGCCAGTCCTGAGGTTTATTGATTTCATTAGAATCGCTGTTGCAGATCTGCTCCAGACCTGGATATTTATTTCTTAGGAGGGGAATTAAATGCAGTAAATCCTCGCTCTGATGCTGTTTGTTTAGTTGCTTGAAAGCAACATGAACTTTAATATTAGGAGGCCGCTGATCAGCTCGGGCAAAAAACCCCCTATCCGATAGGAAGGGAACAAATTATTGAAATAAACTGGGTTAGCCCGGGAAAAAAATTGTTTTGGGGACGGGGATGACCTAGTTAAAGGGAAAGACAGTACCCATGGGGTTTAACCCTTAAAAGGGGTATTCGGCCACATTTATTAGCATTAAACATGGGGGAAAGGGAAAATTTTTTAAATTTTACCAAAACATTGCTTTCTGATTTTTCTTTTTTAAAGTTTTGGGGATTTTTTTTCTCCTGCTTGGTACACAACTTCCATAGGTTATCAAACCCCCTCTTTGCTCTAGTGTGGGAGAACTGGTGCCACCTTGGGGGCTTCTGTCCGCGTTTTGAATTTTTTTTTATCACCAAAGTCCTCTAACAGACTTAGCAAGAAATTACAGGTTTAATTGTGTTCTTATAGAACCCCCAGCCTGAACGGAAATGGTAGGCTGAAACTGTAGAATTGCTCCACCCCAACAGAAGTGGGGGCCTAAATGAAACCCCCCACACCTGAAAGGAAGTTAAAGCTTGAATTTAAAAACACCCCCCGCAGGAAATGGGAAAACCCGAAGCTCGAACCACTAACACCCTTTTAAAAAGGGGGCCTGAAATGTAGAACTGCCCACAGCCTGAACACGAAGTAGGAGCCTGAAGCTGTAGAACTGCCCACAGCCTGAACAGGAAGTGGGAGCCTGAAGCTTTAGAACTGCCCACAGCCTGAACAGGAAGTGGGAGCCTGAGGTTGTGGAACCACTAACACCCTGAAAAAGAAGTGGGACTGTAGCTGTAGAACCACCCACAGTCTCAACAGGAAGTGGGAACCTGAAGCTGTAACCGCCCACAGCCTGTAAAGGAAATGAGAGTTTGAAGTTATAGAACACCCCACAGCCGAGGAAGTGGGAACCTGAAGCTACAGAACCACTAACAGCCTTAACAGGAAGTGGGAGCCTGAAGCTGTAGAACTGCCCACAGCCTGAACAGGAAGTTGGAACCTGAAGCTATAGAACCACCCCCAGCCTGAACAGGAAGTGGGAGCCTGATTTGGCTGTGGCTCTGTGAAACAGCATGCTGAGAATACCCCTCTAAGGACGTATCTATTTTTGGATTTTCTTTTTTATCAACTTACTTTACATGTGTGGGGCAGGTGGTACCTTCTCCTATCCCCACAAACTGTCACTTCTGAGCATCTCTACTTTCTAAGACCTCCAGTGTAAGGAGAGGTATCTGACTGTAAGAGGAGTTGCTCAGAAAAGTAGCCCCAAGAAAAATGCAATGATCTGTTCCACCACAGTAAACCCCTCAGCTTCCCTTTTGTGGGGAGCCCCTGCAAGAACTGTACAACGATGACTGCATCACATCCAAACTACATTCTCCTATGAGCATCCGGTCCATACACTCACACTGACCTTCGGGACTTTTTGCAACTTGTTGCCAATGCAAATGGCTGGTAGTGCACTGTTACAGTGAAGTGCAGAGAGGGGATGAGCTGTAGCCCCAAAAACTTGTCCAAAAAGAAATTTCTTGGGAGTTACAAGAGGTCAGTTGGGTTTTTTTATTGGATGGCCCAACCCGGGGACAAACCCCCAAAAGAATGGGAGCTGTTTAAAAATCCAAATTGTGCTTGCTTTATTAAAGGGGAAAAAGTATTAAAAAAATTTAAATCATTGTTTGGGACCTTTTTTTTGGGTTAAAAAATTTTTTTAGGATTTTTTTTTTTTTAATTTTTTTTATCACTTTCAAAAATTTTTTTTAAAAATTCTCAAAGGCCCGGGAGTTCCCATTTTGGGACTAAGGGCCCTTTTGTGCACTGCTTTTAAAAACAGTCAGAGAGATGCTTTTCCCGCAGTTTCAATGACAAGGGAACTTAAGATTTCTCAGTCCCCTTGACTTCTTTAGGAGAAATTTTCAGTCATGCCCTGTGACCTGGGAATAAATCCCCCGTTTCAGGGGGGGTGAAAGGGGGAACGGGGGACTATTTTCCTTTGTGACTGGTGGTTTCCTTTTGTTATCTTTTCACACTGGTGTCTCCTTTTTAGTTTGACCCCTCTTTGTGCTGTAATAAGCAGACTACCCGGGGTTTTTTTCTGTACAGGGCAGGAAAAAGTCGACTGTTATTTGGGTAGTGGCCAAGTGAGGAAATGCAGGGAAATTAAGAATTTTAAAAAATAATATTGAAAGTGATATTAAAAAAATTAAAAAAAAAAAAAACCAAAAAATTTCTTTAAAAAATTTTTTAACATAAAAAAGGTGAGATAAACAATAAATCATTTTTTTATGAAACCCTTCCCTTTTAAGGGGTCAGAGTTTGGCCCAAAAAGCACATTTTTCCCCAAATGGGTTGACCCGGGCACAATTTCACTTTCCCGTTTTTACCCCGGTCATTAAAATGATCCAGGGCCCGATGTTTTTCATGACAGCGAGTAAAAATTTTGGGAAAAAGTTGCTGGTGGGAAAAGTGTGGGGCTCTCCCGGCTTTCCTTGTTCTGATTGTTTGGGAACCCGTAATTTTTTCTTTCCAACTACTGGGAAGTAAAAACCCGGCCTGGGCATAGGGGGGGGGGGGGCCCCTGGACCCCCCCATGAGAGGTTTTATGACCCCTTTTAAAGATGCCCTCATGTAGGCCATATACTTTCCCCCTTTTTTGCAGCCAAAATGAAAAAGAGGGGGTGGGGTGGGGGGCCCGAGGGGTGGGCCCGGGTTAGATTGGGCCCGCCTTTGGGGATATCTGATGGGGTTTTTTGTAAAAAGTCCGGGTTCCCACAATTGTATTAGGGGGGAAATTTTTTTGTACTCCCAATGGGCTTGTGGTCTAAGGGAAACCTTGTGCGGACCTGTGTGACCCTGGTCAAGGGCTTTAGTGGCTGCCCGATTGAGCCAAACAGGCCTTTCCCACCGGCAAGTGCAAAAATTTTATTTTCCCTGCGGTTAAAAGGGGGTTTTTTGGGAGGGCCCCACTTGCTGAGTCCGCTCCATATGAATCAGGTGCCAGCTGTTATTTTCGTTTCACCCCCTTCTAAAAGGGGGGGAAAAGGAGGCCGGGGCCGATCCTTTCTGGTTTTATCCCTTAAAATTTCTGCACGGGCCTTTAAAAAAATGGGTGGTATTGTCAGTATTCTTCCGCTGATCGGGCCCCCCTCCCCCCCCCAAAAAAATGAGTTTTTGGGGTGCCCAAACGCTACCATGGCAGCTGGGGGGCCTAAAAAAGGTTCCTACAGCTGCCATGTTAATGTTTCTATTGCTTCCTACTTGAGGGCAAGGAGGAGAAAAAATGAAAGAGTCAAAAAATTCTAATTACGCAGCAGGAAGGGAAGAAAGTAAAGTTTTGTGTTTCTTATGAAATCCAAATTCTGGAGCATCTTCTGCTTTCCTGATGTTTTAGTAGCTGGACCTATCCAATATACTTTTACAGAGTTTTTTTTTTAAGGTTTTTTTTGGGGAAACTAACTAAAAAAAATACCGGCACCCGAAATTTAAAAAGGGCCGGGGGTTTTTTATATGTCAGGGAAATTTGGGGGAAAGGGGGCAAAAGGGGACACCCCAAAATATTTTTGATTTAAAATATTAAATGGGAAAATATTTGGGAAATGTAAAAGGTGTTTCCCATTTTTTTTAGCTGCAAAAGAACCCCGTTCTTGACGGTTTGTTAAAGGCTTCCCTTCCTGTTCAGGCTGTGGTTGGGTTTTACAGCTTTAGGTTCCCACTTTTCCCGGTTTTAGGGGTGTGGGTGGTTCTGAAATTAAGGGTTTTTCACTTCCTTGTTCAGGTGTGGTTTGGGTTTTACAGCTTCCCGGCTCCCCAAAATTCCCGTTAAGGGGTGGGCCCCGTTCTTCCGCTTCGGCCCCCCACTTCCTGTTAAAGGGATGGGCCCAAATTTTTAAAACGCTTTCAAAGGGTCCCCTTTTAGTTCAGGGGGTGGGCCTTCTGAGCCCTTTAGGGTTTCCCACTTCCTGTTCGGCTGGGGGGGCGGTTTCCCAGGTTTGGCTCCAATTCCGTTCGGGGTGTGGTTGGTTCTACAGTTCAGGCTCCCCAAATTCCGTTAAGGTTTTGAGCAGTTCTACAGCTTCAGGCTCTACTTTCCTGTTCTGGGGGGGGGGCCCGTTCTAAAAGCTTTAGGTCCCCCTTTTCCGTTCGGGCTGTGGGCAGTTTTACAGCCTTCAGGCTCACCCTTTTCCGTTTTTGGGGTGTTGGTGGATCTTTCCGCTTCAGGCTCCCCTTCCCGGTTTAGGTGTGGTTGGTTCTACAGCTTCGGCTCCCAAATTCCTGTTCAGGCTGTGGGACACATTACTACCCCCGTAAGTTAAGGGGGACTAACTTTTCAGCTTGCTTTTTCTAGCTGGCCCGTTTTTGAAAGAAATTGGTGATGGGAAAGGGGGTTTTTAAAAAGGGGGGCAGAAGGCTAAGTTTATGAGTAAGAAACAAGCCTTTGGGCTTAACAGAAAGCAGGGACTTACATCATCCAGATCACCCTTGCTAGGGCCCCGTTGGGGGGGTTGGTAACCCCGGAAAGCTTTTTTTACACGCAAAGGGGATAAGAAATTTCTAACTGGGAAAAAAAAGCAAAATCAGAACGCAATGTATTTGGGGGCAGTCAAATTTTTTTTCCCTTTTTTCCCGTTGTGCCCTTTAAGTCTTGTTTATCAGTGTAAGTAAATATCAGCTCTTTATTCCTTTGTGATTCAGAACAGTTCTTCCCAGACTCCCTCACGTTTTATAGCTCCGCAATAGAAAAAAAATCTCTGGAAACAAAACCCCCCACCCAAAAAAATTGAGGCTAAGCCTTTTTTTGGGCCCCGGGGTTTTTTATGAGAGTGGCTTTGTTGAGGGGGAAATTTTGTTGGCATCGGGTCTTGTAAGGGGGGCTCGGCGCCCGCGGACCCGTGTGAAAAACAAAGGGCTTTGTTTAAAATTAACCCAAAACGCTGCTATGTTCTTTCTCGGCTTCCAAAAACAGTCATTTTAAAAAAAATTTAAACAGAACTTTATCAAAGCCTTTCGGGCGGCAGGTACCCGGGGGCCCGCCCTCCCGGGCCTGGCAACCCCGCGCTCCCAAATTTCTTGCTCGACTTTCTCATTTCATGTTCATTTAAAAAATTTTAAAAAAAATTAAAAAAAAAATCGGGAATGGGAAAAGGGAAAATGAAAAAACCCTTTTTATTTTTGGAAATTTTGGGCTCCCCTGCCTGGAATATAAAAAGTGTTAATTCAGAGAGTCCCCGTGAGCATTGCTCCCAGGGGAAACCTGTGGCATTGGGGGCCCCCCGAGGGGTCCTGTGAGCATTGCCCCACGAGGATCCTGTGAGCATTGCCCCCCACTGAAGGGGTCCTGTGGGATTGCACCCACTGGGAAAATCCTGTGGCCCTTGCACCACTGAAGGATCCTGTTTTGGGATTTCCCCCATGGGGGGGGGGGGATCCCGTGAGCCCTTGCCCAACCCCCTGAAGGGGGCCCGTAGGGATTGCAACCCAATGGGATCCTGTGAGGGATTGTTTCCCAAATGAAAGGTTTCCCGTGGGCTTTTCACCCAAAATGAGGGATCCTTTTGAGCATTGCACCCAATGGGGGGATCCCGTGAGCCCTTTTCCCAAACCCCCCGAAGGGGTCCTGTGAGCATTGCACCCCTGAGGGGTTTCCCGTGAGCATTTTCACCCACTGGGGATCCTTTGAGCATTTTCACCCAGAAAGGGTCTTTTGAGCATTGCACCCACTGAGGGGTCCTGTGAGCATTGCCCCACTGAAGGATCCCGGTGGCATTGCCCCCAAATTTCGGGGGGTCCCGTGAGGATTGGGACCCACTGGGGATCCCGTTTGGGATTTCACCCACTGAAGGGTCCGTGAGCATTGCACCCACTGAAAAGGGTCCGGGGAGCATTGCCCCACTAAAGGGATCCTTTTGGGCATTTCACCCAATGTATTTTGGGTTTACCCCCCGGGTTTTGGGATTGGGACCCAATGAAAGGGTTCC
Organism: Phyllomedusa bahiana; assembly: GCA_025379985.1. NCBI lineage: Eukaryota > Metazoa > Chordata > Amphibia > Anura > Hylidae > Phyllomedusa > Phyllomedusa bahiana. Next base: position 41,156 of record JAODAL010027544.1, read on the forward strand.
CGTGAGCATTGCACCCACTGAAAGGGTCCTGGGGGCATTTACCCCTGAAAAACTTCCTGTGAGCATTGCACCCATGAGGGATCCTGTGAGCCCTTGCTTTCCCCCTGAAGGGGGCCCGTGGGGAAATTTCCCCACTGAAGGTCCCGTTTGGGCATTTCACCCACTGAAGGTTTCCTTTGGAGTGCAACCCCCAAAGAAGGGGTCCCCGTGAGATTGCACCCACTGGGAAACCTGTGAGCATTGCACCCACTGGGAAGGGTCCTGTGAGATTTGCCCCCCACTGAAGGGGTCCTGTGAGAAATTTCACCCACTGAAGGGGGCCTGTGAGGGATTGACCCCCTAAAAGGGATCCTGGAGCATTTTCAAAACCCCCGGAAAATCCCGTGAGCTTTTCCCCACTGAAGGGTCTGTGGGCTTGGGACCCAAGAAGGAAACCTGAGAGGCCCTTTTCAACCCCCTGAAGGATCCTGTGAGCATTGCACCCCAATGAAAAAACCCGTGAGCATTGCACCCAATGAAAGGGGGCCCGTGAGCTTTTTCAAAAAAAATGAGGATCTATGTGGCATTGCACCCACTGAAGGATCCGGGGACCCCCATGAGGCTTGGGGCACACCCCCTGAAATTCCTGTGGCCACCCACTGAGGGGTTGGAGATTTCCCCTGAGGATCCCGGGATGCACCCATGAAGGACCGTGGCATTGCCCCCCAAGGCTGTGAGTTCCCCCCCCAAAAATTTATTGACCTGGAAGAGGGGGTTGCACCCCCGAAGGATCCTGGGTACATTGCACCACTGGGGCCCAAAAGGGAAAATTTGTTTGACCCCAAACCTTTTTGCCCCCCTTCCCCGGGTTTACCCCTTTTACTGCCCACAAGGGGACTTGAAAAAACCGGGACCTTTCCCCCAAAAAGGGGCTTGGGCACCCCAAGGACCTGGGTTGCCCCCCTGGGGACCTGGAGATTGCACCCACGAAAGGGTCCTGGAGCATTGCACCCCCCTTTCCCGTAGCATTGCACCCCCGAGGGGTCCTGTGGCATTGCACCCACGAGGATCCCGTGAGCTTCACCCCCGAGGGTCCGTGAGCTTTTTACCCACGAAAGGGCCGGCATTGCACCCCCCGGGACCGGGTTCCCCAAAATCCTGGGGCATTGACCCACTGAGGGGCCTGTAGCATTGCACCCACCCAAAAACCCTTTTAGCATTGCACCACGAAAGGGGTCCAGCATTCACCCACGAAGGATCCTGTGAGCATTGACCCCGAAGGATCCTTGAGCTTGCCCCACGGTCCCGTGGAAAATTTCCCCCTAAGGCCTGGTTCCCCCGAGGGATCTGTGAGCTTACCCAGAGGGGTCCTGGGGAACCCCCCCGGACCGTGGCATTGCACCCACTGAAGTCCCGGAGCATTGCCCCCAAAGGGGGGTGAGCATTGCACCCCGGAAAACCTGTGACTTGCACCCACTGGGGGGATCCTTTAGCTTTAAACCCCCCCAGGATCCTGTGGTTTTTTCCCGGGGTTTTTCCCCCCCTGAAGGGTCCTGTGAACCCCCCGGAACCTTGAGCATTGCACCCAAGGGCCCGGGGATTGCACCCACTGAGGGTCCTGTGGATTGCACCCACTGAAGATCCGTGGCATTGCACCCCTGGGGCCCCGGGCATTGCACCCCGGGGCCCTTTTAGCTTGCACCCCTGAGACCTGTGGCATCCCCCACTGAGGGGCCTTTAATTTCCCCACGAAGGGCCTTTTCTTTTACCCGAAAAGTGGCTTACCCACTGAAAAATTTCCTACCCCCAAATTTTCCCGTAGCATTGCACCCACGAGGGGCCGGACATTTCCCCCAAGGGGACCCGGAGCATTGCACCCACGAAGATCCCGTAGCATTGCACCCCCGAGGGATCCTTTTGGGGGGTTGCACCACTGAAGGTCCGTGGGATTACCCATGAGGGGTCTGGGTTCCCCCCGACCTGGAACCCCCGAAGGGGGTTTTTTTCAACAAAACCTTTTTAGCCCCGGGGTTTGGGGCATTGCACCACTGGGGACCGTGGTTCCCCCCCGGATTGGGGGCCCCCCCCAAAATCCTGGAGCATTGCACCCAGGGGCCCGTGAGTTGCACCCATAAGGGTCCCGGAGATTGCCCCCGGGGGGTCCTTGGTTCACCCATGGGGGCCAAACTTGCCCCAAGAAGGGTCCCTTTGGGGGCACCCACTGAGGGGTCCGGAGCATTTCCCCCTGGGTCCGGGGCATTGCACCCCTGAAGATCCGTGAGGTTACCCCCTGAAGGGGGCCTGGAGCTTGCCCCATGAAGGGGGCCGGGGCATTTCACCCATGAGGATCCCTTTAGCATTGACCCATGAAGGATCCTTGGCATTCACCCATTTAGATTCCTTTTGAGGGATTGCACCCATGAAAATCCTGTGAGATTCCCCCCCCCTTTGAATTGCACCCAGAACCCGTGAATTGCACCCGGGCCCTTTTTCACCCACTGAAGGATCCGTGACATTGCACCCCCGAGGGATCCTGTGAGCATTGCACCCAAAGATTTGAGCATTGACCCCGAGGTTTGAGCATTTACCACTGAAGGGGTCCGTGGCATTTACCCCTGAGGGGGGAAAAAGGATTGGGGGGGGGGTGGGGGGGGGGGGTGGGGCCCCCCCCCCCCCCCCCCGGGGGCTTTTGGGGGGGGGGGGGGGGGGGGGATCCCGTGGCATTGCACCCCCTAAACCCCTTTAAGCCCCCGAGGCCCTTTTTTACCCCCAGGGACCGTGGGGCCCCAAAAAAACCAGTTCCCCTACCCGGGGTTTTTCAGCAACCCCCGGGATGACATGGGCCCCCCGGGGCCTTGGCCCCCCACTGAAAGGGCCTTGGGGGATTCCCCCCCCCAAAGATCAGGAATTTCCAAAAGGTCCGGAATAATGAAATTTAGGGAAACCCCCGAAGGATCCTAGTTTACCCCACTGGGGATCCCGTGGCATTCACCCACGAGGGGATCCGGAGCATTGCCCACTGAAAGGATCCTGTGAGCATTGCACCCACTGAGGATCCTGGAGCATTTTCACCCCAAAAGATCCTGTGAGCATTGCACCCACTGAAGGTCCTTGAGCATTGCACCCCCTGAGGATCCTGTGAGCATTGCACCACACTGAAAGGGTCCTTGGGGCATTGCACCCACTGAAGGGTCCGTGAGCATTGCACCCACCGCAGGATCCTGTGAGCATTGCACCCACCGCAGGATCCTGTGAGCATTGCACCCACCGCAGGATCCTGTGAGCATTGCACCCACTGAAGGATCCTGTGAGCATTGCACCCACTGAAGGATCCTGTGACATTGCACCACACTGAGATCCTGTGAGCATTGCACCCACTGAGGAATCCTGTGAGCATTGCACCCATGAAGATCCTGTGCATTGCACCCACTGAGGATCTGGAGAGCACCCACTGAGGATCTTGAGCATGCACCCACTGAGGTCCGTGAGCATGCCCCACGAGATCTGTGAGCATTGCACCCACGAGATCCGTGAGCATTGCACCACGAGGACTTGACATTGACCCATGAAATCCTGTGAGCATTGACCCACTGAGGTCCTTGACATGCACCACTGAGGATCTGTGAGCATTGCACCCACTGAAGGTCCTGTGAGATTGCCCCACTGAGGATCCTGTGAGCATTGCACCCACTGAGGATCCTGGACATTGCAACCCACTGAGGATCGTGGCATTGCAACCCACGAGGTCCGTGAGCATTGCACCCACGAGTCCGTGCATTGCCCCACGAGGATCCTGTGAGCATTGCACCACTGAAGATCCTGTAGCATTGCCCACGAGGGTCCTGTAGCATTGCACCACTGGATCCTGTGGCATGCACCCACTGAGGTCTGTGACATTGCCCCACTGAAGGATCCTTGAGCATTGCACCACCTAGGATCTGTGACATTGCACCCCTAGATCCTGTGAGCATTGCACCACGAGGTCCTGTAGCATCCCACGAGATCCTGTGAGCATTGCACCCACGAAAGGGTCTGTAGCATGCACCACTGAGGACTGTGAGCATTGCACCCATGAGGATCCTGTGAGCATTGCACCCATGAGGGATCGTGACATTGCACCCACGAGGCTGTGGCATGCACCACGAGGATCCTGTGAGCATTGCACCCACTGAGGATCCTGGGCATTCACCCACGAAGGATCGTGAGCATTCACCCACTTAGGATCTGTGAGCATTGCACCCACTGAAGATCTGTGAGCTTGCACCCACTGAAGGATCCTTGAGCATTTCACCACTGAAGGATCTTGAGCATTGCACCCACTGAGATCTGTGAGCATTGCACCATGAGGATCCTGTGGCATGCACCCACGAGATCCTGTGAATTGCACCACGCAGATCCTGTGAGCTGCACCCAAGTCCTGGAGCATGCACCCAGAGGATCTTTAACATTTGAAACCCACGAGGATCCTTAGCATTGCACCCGAGATCCTGTGGCATTGCACCACTAAGTCCCGTGAGCATTGCACCCACTGAAGATCCTGTGACATTGACCCCGAGGATCTGTAGCATGCACCCCGGGATCCTGGGCATTGCACCCACGAGGATCCTGGAGCATTTCCCCACGAAGATCAGTGAGCATGCACCACCGAGACTGTGAGCATGCAAACCACCAGATCTGTGACATTGCCCCACGAGGATCCTGTGAGCATTGCACCACTGAAGGATCCTGTGACATGCACCACTGAGGATCCTGGAGATTGCACCCACTGAGGTCCTGTGAGCATGCACCCACTGAGATCCGTGAGCATTGCACCCACTGAGGGATCCTGTGAAGGGATTGCACCCACTGAGGTCTGTGAGCATTGCCCACGAGGATCCTGTGAGCATTGCCCCAGGGATCTGTGAGCATGACCCCGAAGTCGTGACATTCACCCACGAGGACTTAGATTGCCCCACTGAGGATCCTGTGAGCATTCACCATGAGGATCCTGTGGATTGCCCCACTGAGATCCTGTGAGCATTGCACCCCTAGGATCCTGTGGCATGCACCACGAGTCCTGTGAGCTGCCCCCTGAAGGATCCGTGGCATTGCACCCCTGAGGATCTTGAGCATGCACCCACGAATCCTGTGAGCATGCACCCACGAGGACCGTGGCATTGCACCCAAAAGGACTGTGAGCAGACCAACAGATCCTGTGGATTGCACCCACGAAGGATCCTGAGCATGCACCCACAAGTCCTGTGAGCATGACCCATGAGGATCGTGAGCATTGCACCCGAGGATCGTGGCATTGACCCACTGAGGGGGTCCTTGAGCATGCACCCACTGAAGATCCTTGACATTGCACCCATGAGGATCCTGTGAGCATTCACCCACTGAGGGCCTGTAGCAGCCCACGAGATCCTTGAGCATTGCACCCACTGGGATCGTGAGCATTGCACCCACTGAAGCTTGAGCATTGCACCCACAGGATCCTGTGGCATTGCACCCTGAAGGATCCTTAATTGCACCCACTGAAGATCTGTGACATTGCACCCATAAGTCTTGACATGCACCCATTGGATCCGTGGCATTGCACCCACGAGATCCTGTGAGCATTGCACCCATGAGATCCTGTGGCATTGCACCCACTAGGATCTGTGAGCATGCACCACTAGACCTGTGGCATTGCACCCACTGAAGATCCTGTGAGCAAGCACCACGAGGACCTGTAGCTTGCACCCATGAAGATCCCGTGAGATTGCACCCCGAAGACTGTGAGCATGCACCATAGGTCCGGAGCTTTCCCACTGAATCCTGTGAGCATTGCACCACTGAGGATCCTGTACTTGCACCCACTGAGGTCCTGGAGCATGCACCCACGAAGATCCTGTGACATGCACCCACTAGATCTGTGAGCATTGCCCACTGAGGATCCGTGACATGCACCCACTGAAGATCCTGTGAGATTGCACCACTGAGGACCGTGAGCATTGCACCACGAGGATCCGTACATTGCACCACTGGATCCTGTAGATTGCACCCCTGGGATCCGGAGCTTGCACCCCTGAGGGGTCCTGTGAGCATGACCCACGAGGATCCGGAGCATTGCACCACTGAGGATCCTTGGGCATTGCACCACGAGATCCTGTAGCATTTCACCCACTGAAGATCTGTGACATTGCACCCACGAAGGGTCCTGAGCATTTCAAAACCACTGAGGACCGTGAGCATTGCACCCACAGGGGATCTGTAGCATTGCACCCACTGAGGATCCTGTGGCATGCCCCACTGAGGATCGTACATTCACCCACTGGATCTGTGAGCATTGCACCCCTAGGATCTGTAGCATTGCACCCACGGGATCCTGTGACATTGCACCACTGAAGATCGTGAGCATGCAACCCACTGAGATCCTGGAGCATTGCACCACTGAGGGATCTGTGACTTGCACCCATGAGGTCCTGTGAGCATTGCAACCCAGGATCCTTGAGCATTGACCCACGGGATCCTGGAGCATTGCACCCCGAAGATCCTGTGAGCATTGCACCCAGAGGGATCCTGTGAGCATTGCACCATGAACCTGTGAGCTTCACCCGAGATCTGTGAGCATGCACCACGAATCCTTGAGCATTGCACCCACTGAGGATCTGTGAGCATTGCACCCACTGCATCCTTGAGCATTGCACCCATGAGGGTCCTGTGAGATTGACCCACTGAAGATCCGGAGCATTGCACCCATGAATCCGTGAGCATGACCCACTAAGTCCGTGAGCATGCACCCACTGAGGGCCTGTGAGATGCACCCACTGGGATCCTTGAGCATTGCACCACTGAAGGATCCGTAATTGAAAGGATCGGCTGCCCCCCATGAGATCGTGAGCATTGCACCCACTGAGGATCCTGTGGCATTCCCCATGAAGATCCTTGCATTGCACCCACTGAAAATCTGTGAGCATTGCACCCTGAGGATCCTGAGCATTGCACCCACTGAGGATCCTGTGACATGCACCCACTGAGGGATCCTGTGAGCATTGCACCCCTGAAGATCCTGTGACATTGCACCCACTGAGATCCGTGAGCATGCACCCATGAGATCTTGAGCATTGCACCCACGAGGACCTGTGAGCATTGCACCCACAATCCCGTTAGCATGCACCCAGAGGATCCTGTGAGCATTCCCACGAGGATCCGTGGCATGCACCCAGAGACCTGTGACTTGACCCACCGAGACCTGAGCTTCACCACGAAGATCCTGTGAGCATGCACCCACGAGGATCCTGTGAGCATTGCCCCCGAGGAACTTGACATTGCACCACGAGGATCGTGAGCATTCACCCACAGGATCCTGTAGCATTGCACCCAGAGGATCCTGTGAGCATTGCACCACCGAGACTTGGCATTGCAACCCCGAAGATCCTGTGAGCATTGCACCCTGAAGATCCGTGGATTGCACCACTGAAGTGAATTCCCCCCCCCCCTGGGGTTTGAGCTTGCACCACTGAAGGATCCTGGACATGCACCAGAGGATCCTGGGCATTGCACCCACTGAGATCCTGTGAGCATGCACCCACTGAGGATCCTGGATTAATGGGCCACACCCACTGAGGATCCGTGACATTGCACCCACTGAGATCTGTGAGCATTGCACCCATGAGACTTGAATTGCACCACTGAGGGTCCTGTGAGCATTGCACCACTGAAGGATCCTGTGGCATGCACCCATGAGGATCCTGGAGCATTGCCCACTGAAGGATCTGAGCATTGCACCCACTGAAGATCCTGTGAGCATTGCACCCACTGAAGGATCCTGTGAGCATTGCACCCACTGAAGGATCCTGTGAGCATTGCACCCACTGAGGCATCCTGTGAGCATTGCACCCACTGAAGATCCTGTGAGCATGCACCCACTGAAGCATCTGTGAGCATTGCACCCACTGAGGATCCTGTGAGCATTGCACCCACTGAGGATCCTTGTGAGCATTGCACCCACTGACGGATCCTGTGAGCATTGCACCCACTGAGGGATCCTGTGAGCATTGCACCCACTGAAGGATCCTGTGAGCATTGCACCCACTGAGGGATCCTGTGAGCATTGCACCACTGAGGATCCTGTGAGCATTGCACCCACTGAAGATCCTGTGAGCATTGCACCCACTGAAGGATCCTGTGAGCATTGCACCCACTGAGGATCTGTGAGCATTGCACCCACTGAAGGATCCTGTGAGCATTGCACCCACTGAGGCATCCTGTGAGCATTGCACCCACTGAGGATCCTGTGAGCATTGCACCCACTGAAGCATCCTGTGAGCATTGCACCCACTGAGGGATCCTGTGAGCATTGCACCCACTGAAGGATCCTGTGAGCATTGCACCCACTGAAGGATCCTGTGAGCATTGCACCCACTGAAGGATCCTGTGAGCATTGCACCCACTGAAGGATCCTGTGAGCATTGCACCCACTGAGGGATCCTGTGAGCATTGCACCCACTGAAGCATCCTGTGAGCATTGCACCCACTGAAGGATCCTGTGAGCATTGCACCCACTGAAGCATCCTGTGAGCATTGCACCCACAGAAGGAGCCAGTGAGCATTGCACCCACAGGAGGATCCAGAGAGCATTGCACCCACTGATGGTTCCTGTGAGCATTGCACCCACTGAAGCATCCTGTGAGCATTGCACCCACTGAGGATCCTGTGAGCATTGCACCCACTGAGGATCCTGAGCATTGCACCCACTGCAGGATCCTGTGAGCATTGCACCCCATGAGTGGATCCACTGATGAGCATTGCACCCACTGAGGGATCCTGTGAGCATTGCACCCACTGAGGATCCTGTGAGCATTGCACCCACTGAAGGATCCTGTGAGCATTGCACCCACTGAGGATCCTGTGAGCATTGCACCCACTGAAGGATCCTGTGAGCATTGCACCCACTGAGGATCCTGTGAGCATTGCACCCACTGAAGATCCTGTGAGCATTGCACCCACTGAAGGATCCTGTGAGCATTGCACCCACTGAGGATCCGTTGAGCATTGCACCCACAGAAGCGTCCTGTGGGCATTGCACCCACTGCGGGATCCTGTGAGCATTGCACCCACTGAGGATCCTGTGAGCATTTGCACCCACTGAAGATCTGTGAGCATTGCACCCACTGAGAGGTCTGTGAGCATATGCACCCACACTGAAGATCCTGTGAGCATTGCACCCACTGAGGGATGCCTGTGAGCATTGCACCCACTGAGGATCCTGTGAGCATTGCACCCACTGCAGAATCCTGTGAGCATTGCACCCACTTAAGCAACCTGTGAGCATTGCACCCACTGAAGATCCTGTGACATTGCACCCACTGAGGATCCTGTGAGCATTGCACCCACTGAAGCATCCTGTAGCAATGCACCCACTTTAAGATCCTGTGAGCATTGCACCCACTGTGGGATCCTGTGAGCATTTCACCCACTGATGGACCTGTGAGCATTGCACCCACTGAAAGGGTCCTGTTAGCATTGCACCCCCTGAGGATCCTGTGAGCATTGCTCCCACTGAAGGATCCTGTGAGCATTGCACCCACTGAAGGGGGCCTGTGAGCATTGCAAAAGGATCCTGTGAGCTTGCACCCACTGAAGGATCCTGAGCATTGCACCCACGAAAGGGTCCTGTGAGCATTGCACCCACTGAAGATCCTGTGAGCATTGCAAACCCCCTGAAGGATCCCGGGGAGCATTGCACCCCAAATGAGGATCCTGTGAGCATTGCACCCACTGAGGGATCCCTGTGACATTGCACCCACCCCAGGATCCTGTGAGCATTGCACCCACCGAAGCATCCCGTGAGCATTGCACCCACTGAAGATCCTGTGAGCATTGCACCCACTGGAGGGATCCTTTTGGCATGCCCCCGAAGGATCCTGGAGCATTGCACCCACTGAGGATCCTGTGGCATTTCACCCCCTGAGGACCGTGAGCATTGCACCCCCTGAAAGGGTCCCCGTGAGATTGCACCCCTGAGGATCCCGTGAGCATTGACCCCACGAGATCTGTGAGCATTGCACCCCCTGAAGGGTTGTGAGCATTTTCACCATGAAAGGATCCCGTGACATTGCACCCACTGAAAGGGGCCTGTGAGCATTGCACCCCCCCTGAAGGATCCGTGGGATTGACCCAGGGGGATCCCCTGAATTTCACCCCGAGGATCCCGTGGGGATTTTCACCCACTGAAAAGGGTCCGTGAGCATTGCACCCACGGTCCTGTGAGATTGCACCCCGAGGATCCTGGAGCATTTCACCCACGAATCCTGTGAGCATTGCAAACCCACGAGGACCTGTAGCATTCACCCCGGGATCCCGTGAGATTGCACTCAGAGGTTTCCCGTGGGCTCCCCACTGAATGACCTGTGAGCATTCACCCACGAAGGATCCTGTGAGCATTGCACCCCAGGAGGGGTCCGGGGCATTGCACCCACGAAGGGCCCGTGAGCATTGCAAACCCCCGAGGTCCTGTGAGCATTTCACCCACGAAAAATCCTGTGACATTTCACCACGAGGATCCTGTGAGCATTGCACCCATGAGGATCCGTGAGCATTCACCCCCCTGAGGGGTCCTGGAGATTGCACCCATGAAAGGGCCTTGGCATTTTCACCCACGAGGATCCTGTGAGCATTTACCCCCCTGAAGATCCTTGGCTTGACCCCGAGAACCCGTGAGATTGCACCCCGAGGTCCTGTGGGATTTCACCCACGAAAGGGCCTGGAGCATTTCCCCACTGAAGGATCCTGGAGCATTGCACCCCCCTGAAGGATCCCGTAGCATTGCACCCACTGAAGATCCCGTGGCATTGCACCACTGAAGGATCCTGGAGCATTTCACCCACTGAGGGATCCGGAGCTTGCAACCCATAGGATCCGTAGCATTGCACCCACTGAAGATCCTGTGAGCATGCACCCCCTGAAAATCTGTGAGCTTGCACCCCCGAAGACCTGGAGCATTGCACCCACTGAAGGATCCTGTGGCATTTCACCCACGAGGGGTCCTTGGCATTCACCCACGGGATCCCCGTGAGCATTGCACCCACTAGGGGTCCTGTGAGCATTCACCCACTGAAGGGGTCCTGTAGCATTTTCACCCACTGGAACTGTGAGCATTCACCCACTGAGGGTTCCCCTTTAGATTGCACCCATGAAGGGGGCCTTTTTGAGCATTGCACCCACTGAAGATCCTTGGGGCATTTCACCAGAAAAATCCTTGGGGATTTCACCCACTGAAGGGGCCGTACATTGCACCCAGAAGGACCTGTGAGCATGCCCCAAAGGACCGTGGCATTTGCACCCACTGAAGATCCGTGACATGCACCCACTGAGGACCTGTGGCATTGCACCCATGAAGGGTCCTGTGGCTTTCACCCACTGAAGACCTGGACATTGCACCCATAGGGGGTTTGAGCATTGCACCACTAAAAATCCGTGAGCATTGCACCCACTGAAGATCTGGAGTTGCACCCACGAGGGGTCCTGTAGCATTTCACCCACTGAAGGAACCTGTGAATGCACCCACGAGGGTCCGGAGCATTGCACCCACGAGGGGGTCCTGTGAGATTCACCCAGAAGGGGTCCTGGAGCATTGCACCCACGAAATCCTGGGCTTGCCCCCACTGAAGATCCTGTGACATTGCACCCACTGGGATCCTGTGGCAATTTCACCCACGGGATCCCGTGGCATTGCACCCACTGAAGGGTCCTGTGAGCATTTTTACCCACTGAAGGATCCTGGAGCATTGCACCCCGAGGGATCCTTTGGGATGCACCCACTGAGGGGTCCTGTGAGCTTGACCCCTGAAGGATCCTGTGACATTTCACCCACGAGGGGTCCTTGGACAATTTCACCCCCTGAAGGGCCGTGATTAACACCACTGAATACCGTGGGGATTGCCCCACTGAAGGGTCCGTGAGCATTTTCAACCCCCTGAGATCTGTGAGCATTTCCCAAAGGGATCCGTGAGCATTGAAACCCCTGAGGATCCTGTGAGATTTCACCCACGAAGGATCCTGTGGGATTGCACCCATGAAGATCCTGTGAGCTTGCACCCACTGAAATCCGGAGCATTGCCCCACAAGATCCTGGGACATTGCACCCAATAGGGGTCCTGTAGCATTGCACCCCCTGAAAGGTCCTGTGAGCATTGCACCCCCTGAAAAATCCTGTGAGCATTGCACCCACTGAGGGATCCTGTGAGCATTGCACCCACTGCAGGATCCTGTGAGCATTGCACCCACTGAGGGATCCTGTGAGCATTGCACCCACTGAAGGATCCTGTGAGCATTGCACCCACTGAAGCATCCTGTGAGCATTGCACCCACTGAAGCATCCTGTGAGCATTGCACCCACTGCAGGATCCTGTGAGCATTGCACCCACTGAGGGATCCTGTGAGCATTGCACCCACTGATGGATCCTGTGAGCATTGCACCCACTGAGGGATCCTGTGAGCAGTGCCCCCACTGAAGGCATTCCTGTGAGCATTGCACCCACTGAGGGATCCTGTGAGCATTGCACCCACTGAAGGATCCTATGAGCATTGCACCCACTGAGGCATCCTGTGAGCATTGCACCCACTGAATGATCCTGTGAGAATTGCACACACTGAGGGATCCTGTTAGCATTGCACCCACTGAAGGATCCTGTGAGCATTGCACCCACTGAGGATCCTGTGAGCATTGCACCCACTGAAGGATCCTGTGAGCATTGCACCCACTGAGGATCCTGTGAGCATTGCACCCACTGAAGGATCCTGTGAGCATTGCACCCACTGAGGATCCTGTGAGCATTGCACCCACTGAGGGATCCTGTGAGCATTGCACCCACTGAAGGATCCTGTGAGCATTGCACCCACTGAGGGATCCTGTGAGCATTGCACCCACTGAAGGATCCTGTGAGCATTGCACCCACTGCAGGATCCTGTGAGCATTGCACCCACTGAAGGATCCTGTGAGCATTGCACCCACTGAATGATCCTGTGAGCATTGCACCCACTGAAGGATCCTGTGAGCATTGCACCCACCGCAGGATCCTGTGAGCATTGCACCCACTGAGGGATCCTGTGAGCATTGCACCCACTGAAGGATCCTGTGAGCATTGCACCCACTGAAGGATCCTGTGAGCATTGCACCCACTGAGGGATCCTGTGAGCATTGCACCCACTGAGGGATCCTGTGAGCATTGCACCCACTGAAGGATCCTGTGAGCATTGCACCCACTGAGGGATCCTGTGAGCATTGCACCCACTGTGGTATCCTGTGAGCATTGCACCCACTGAGGATCCTGTGAGCATTGCACCCACTGAAGGATCCTGTGAGCATTGCACCCACTGAAGGATCCTGTGAGCATTGCACCCACTGAAGGATCCTGTGGAGCATTGCACCCAAATGAGATCCTGTGAGCATTGCACCCACTGAGGGATCCTGTGAGCATTGCCACCCCCTGAGGATTTCCCGTGAGCATTGCCCCACTGAGGGATCCTGTGAGCATTGCACCCACTGAAGGATCCTGTGGCATTGCACCCACTGAGATCCTTGTGAGCATTGCACCCACTGAAAGGTCCTTTTGAGCATTGCACCCACCCGAGGGGTCCTGTTTAGCATTGCACCCATGAGGATCCT